>JAQBSW010010153.1:0-25583 GCA_029291075.1 Eudiplozoon nipponicum
GGCAATTTGAACGAAATTTTCCACTTAAAATATAAATAGAATGAAAGAAAAACTTATTAAACAATTCAATTATTCAATGTGTGGCGGATCAAAACACTTTGGTCACCACAAATAGATAGAACCGCATTTCCATTGGTTAGTATGAACAATGTTGAAGCCTTCGGAAGAAGGAGACGAATCCTCACCCAGCCAATAAGAAGAGAAACACGATGCGTACATGGAAATGCGGATCAATCGGATCTTTGTGAAGCTACAACCCGCGAACGCAAAACGCAGCATTGCAGAATATGAAGCTGGCACCAAGCAAAAATTCAAAAAATATCTAATAGAACTGCATTCTACCCAACCTGTAAATGACGACAAAAATGCAAGCATTGGAGCATTAATTTTGAATTTTGATAGCAGGTAAGACTAATAGGCAACAACACCCATCAACGTATTACACGTGGACCACACCAATCGAAGGAAGCAAGTATATGAAGCTCATATAGCTTAGCTGAAGACGTTTTAGACAACAACCGGAATCGAAACTTCCTTTTAATTTATCACATATACTTCTATTTATCCTGCTACAAGATAAATGTTTTCAATAATATAATTGCTTGAATTTTAGCTGAATTTATGAAGAGAATTTGGAAGTTATAAATCACACTGATTTATACCCAATAAGGTAAATGAAATATAAATTCTCATGTATTAATAATGGAACAATTATTTGACAATTAAAAATCTGTAATTGTTGAGAAATTCTGTAAAGAAATAATTGTTTATTTTATTTTTATTATTTACACGCGCTATCAAGGTACGTTACATTCTAATGGGATCTTGGCTAACCTGTAGAATTCTAGAAGATATTTACCTGATTGGCGAGTGATTTTTAATATTCCACTAATTTGCAATTTCTAGATTAAGATAAAAATATTACTTTCTAAAATGTGTTAAATTTAATTATCTCTGTATATGAAGCGCACATAGCTATTTATCTCACAATGGATTTTACCTTTTAAGAGAGGTTCAATTTAAATATTGCAGACTTTAAAACCGCATTTGATTACTCCGCATAAATTCGGTAATTCAGTTTTTTGATAAGTAGATAGAAATTCACACTCCATATAATACGTTTCCAGTTTCGAGTCCTGTCTGCAGCAAGTTCTGGACAGTACTTGAAGAGTTCCCATTAAAGTCAAAAACGGTTTACTGGATGATATGCCTCTTTTATATTACATAACTTTTGACAAATGTATATATAATGGTCATGATGCTAATGGAAATTTCTAAAACTTGATTTAAATATTGGTTACCAACGCCCGCGCATTCAGTGAACGCTTAATTATTTAAAAGAAAATTTTTGTATGTTACATATGTATACATAAATTTTTCAAATATATGATATAACTAAATATCTTCTAGTTCAAAAATCTCTAAAAGTGGAGAAACCCTAGCAAAAATTTATTTTACATAAAATTTTCACAACTCCAAATAATGTTTGAGAAACTTTCAAAAATAAATATTGCAAAATAAAATATCGGTTTAACTCAACATTCAGGTATGATAGGTATGACATCGAGGACTAGGTCGACAATAATTTATACAACATTGTGTCTAAAATATTCTAAAATTATAAGGTATTATATATTTGTTATCAAATAATTAATTAATTTTCTATAAATTTATGATTCTTCATATTCAACTTCGTAGGTAAAACATTTTATGCCTGTGTCTAAAATAGAGTTTTTTCTATTATTTTTGCATTATTTATAGCTATGCACATTACCTGAAATATGTTTCGTCTTATTAGTTTCCAAAAGAAACTTGATATTTAAGTTAATTGGCGAATAAGTTGATAATATCTGCATCTTATTCATGAAGACTAATACAGTTCTTGCAAACATGAACACATTATTATACAAGAAAAATTTAATTAGAAATGACTTTTATCCTATATAAATTAGGGACGATTCGCAATTTTAAATGAGGCATGCAATAGAAAAAGAAGGTTTAAATAGAAATTGTGTATTGCTACGACCCCAATTCATGTCAAGTTTATAATTTACACTAATAGATTATCAAATCATGATATAGAAGTGATTCCGAATTAGAAGTTGTGTCATCAATATATGTAAATTTTCCGTGAATTTAAGATATTTCATAGCCTGATACCAATTAAAGACAAACGGTAAATTTCGTTCTGCTTTTTAGAATTATTTTATTTAAAGAGGTAAGGCTATGAAAGAATGATTTCAAATTGGGGAAAATACCGAGTGTACTTAGAACTGGCAAATTCATCTACTGCTTAAAAGTAAAATAAAAAGACCTCAAAGAGGTTATTCCCGGTCATTGTGAGATATAGCTAAACATTCATCTGTCAAGGAAAATAGTTGTTTCGTGGATGAACGTAAAATTTCTACAACTTACTCCTACTAACATGAAAATTATATATTCAAGGTGTTAGTTATAATACATCTAAGCAGCCATAATGCCGACAACAATAACTAAAATGTTTTATATAATTTTCAGACTACATAGTTAATTTTCCACGAAAAAAGTTTGATATATACTGATATATGCAGAGCATGTAATTCAATCATTGTTATTTAATGGAAGTACTTAAGTGAAGTAGGGTTCAAGTTAAAAAATATTAGGTATTGTGCCTTGATCCTCTATTTACTAGTTATATTTTTTTATCTGAATGTAGACATCTCTCGATGATGATTGCCAGTATGTCTGACAATTTTACGTTATAATCTATAAATCTGAAAATTTTATTGACCAGTTTGACGTTAATGGATGAATGCCTTTGTTCAACCTACATAATAAGATATAGAAACATATGCTGATACTTTCACGTTTATGCTATTGGATCCATAAACAGGTAATTAAAAAAACTATAACGTAAACAAACTATAACACCTTCACTTAAAAACATTAATATATTATGGAAGCTTATTTTCTCAGAATAATCAACTAGAATTAATTTCTAAAATAAATTGAAATGCAGGCGAACATTCATCACAAAATAATTAGACTAAATAATTTCAATAAATTCGTAATCATGATATTGTTTTTATGAGTATAACTTAGAAACTGATCATTAAGTTCGTGTTTTGTATGTTGTTGGAAAATTCATTACTACTATTTCAAGGGACCTTCATAAAAACCGTACCTAATAAATTATTTGATCTATGGTGCGACTAAGATAGGATTGTTTCAAATCCATTTTTTATAAAAATATTTAGGAGGAACTTATCATTTTATTTAATCTGTTCAATATTCATCACAGTCTTAGAAAAAAAACAGAATTTAATTACAAATGTTGGCATAATAGGGTATTGATTTTAAGCATGCGGCATCGAAGAACCAAATATGTGTTGGTTTTAATCCAATTATGTCATTGAAGTTGTAAGAAATTTTATTCACACTTCTCAGCCTATTTAGGCTTATAAACGTAGGCACCGAAGGCAGAATTACGTGCAATTAATGCGTGTTATTTTGAAATAATTATAAAAACAAAGAAGAAGAAGAACGCTATCCCACCGCTCGAAATTGGTCAGAATAGATTACAATGTTCGTTAATGTACAAAATGTTTCTGTAAGGTATTCAGCCCAGTTCGTAATAATAGATTTTAAACTTAACGAATTTTGCAGTTCATTCAATATAAGTTCCTTTATCCCGAACTATTATAACACGATGGACTTTTTAATTTTTCTCTGCCCTTTAACTTTGAAGGAAAGCGAGCGATACAATGGGGTTCACTGAAGGCTCGAATTCTGTTTCCCAGTTATACTCTGTGGCAACCTCAAATTAATTCAATACCTCTGGTTTGATCTTTAGAATCAGCAGAGTAATAAATATTCGAAATAGTTTGGATTTTAAATAACGAAACAATCAAAGGTAGAAAAGCTAGATTCCAAATATTGCGTAGGCAGTTTTTTCTGTTAACAGGAATAAATTATATTTTATACTTGGCGATCAGTAGCGGATTTTAGTGCCATTTCAATTATTCGATTTTTCCTAAGTTCATAAAAGGAATATATATTTATCCGCTTATACTTTTAATACCACACGTCTCAAAAAGCTTATGTAGAGTCCATGATCAATCCTTATTAATCATTATAACTCCACGAACTTTGTGTGGTTGTATATACTCTGATCTAGTATCCGAATGAAATAATACTATTTAAATTAATTCTGATTATTAAAAAAAGTAAATTCAGCCATTAAGAATAATTGATCACAATTATTCAATTAATTAACCAGTATAGAAACAAGATCGTGGACGCACTTTATTATGATTCAGGTAAATCCTCTTCTGTGTTCCTATATTCGGCTTATTGACCGAAAACTGTTGGTGCTCTCTGCATTCTAAATGAAAAAAATTTTTAATACATTATTAACTGAGGCTAGACTGTTTGCCCTGCATATTGGCAACATTGCGGCTAATAAAGTTAAACCAAATCTTTGAATACTGCCCGGGCGTGGTTTTGGCATGAAATATTTGAAATAGCACTAATTGAGGTAGTAGCAGTACACAAAATATTTATTAAGGTGGACAGAATGAATATTCTTTCATTAAAACCTAAACGTCGAGACCACCAATGAAATTTGGCCTTGAAAAACATACGCTTGCAAACACTATACCGAACAAAAACAATGCTAATTGAAAAGCTGTAAATTAAAATTCATTATGAAGAAGAGTTGATCTGATTATCTTGTAAGTTACCAACAATAAAATTTATAATTCAAATTATTAATGTACGATTAGTATTATTAAACTGCTGGAAGCACTTCTAATATAACAAAACATATAAATAAATTTCAACCAAAGATAAATTACAATTCATCATTCTTAAATATTGATTTAAACTAACTTCAGTTATTGGCATAAATGTACACATTTGTGTGTTTCGTTAACATGCATTTTTAAAGCAATTCTTCACAAAAAATGAGTGACATAATTAACTATTTTGGAAAACAAAATAGCAATCGTAAACGTTCTGGTAAGTTTAAAAATTGACGTTTCTCTAAAGTGGTCAAATTTAAATTTTTTAGGAAAGTAGTTAAAATTTAGAATTTTACACGTCTTTTTTAGCCTAAAAAATGTATTTTTTGCATTTGTAAACAGCTTAAAGAAACGCTTAATGTACCTGTTTTTGCAGCATTGCAGAAAGAAGACAGGCTGATTTGTGCTCTTCCCAGTAAGATGGGTGATGCCAATGTTTTGGGCCCATCACCCCCAATGCTGATAGTGTACTTCCAAAGGCCTGTCTATCCGCTCTGCTACAAGTTGTCCCACGCTTGGCACTGGACGACGACCGATAACATGCATTCCAGACATTTCCAACACCTGGAGCATTCCGCGTCATAGCCAGCGAGTCTATTGATGAGCTAGTTTGCAAAGTGTACGCCTGTGTAGTGGCGCGGGATCGCGAAAAGTGACAACTCTGCCCACGATCACCCGAAACGCTGGTGTCACGCGTTAATGTTCCTGGCTGACTGTGCTTACCCGGGATCCCTTGAAAATTGGCTGCCAATGGGCCTACAGGGTTAGTGCAACGCCGACCTGGTGTTAAATGACGACTACGTGAGTATCGGTCTCGATCTGGCCGAGCAACTAAATGTGTAGCTATTGCGCCAGGAGGAGTCGATGAATAGGCCTAAATTTAAGGAAAAAAAGTTTATTTTGTTTTATACAGAACTATGTGTAGATGTGCTTTCTTAAATGTTGTATATTGCTGAAAATGTACCGTTTATCGGATACAATTAAGCCGATGACTGTCTAATTTTGAAAGAAGAAGTGAAAGGATTTGAAAATTAGGCTTAGATGCATTCATATATCTAATGGCTACAAAATTGTAGAATTATACTTGTTTACAAAAAAACCTTCTTCGCTTTTGTTTATTTTGTAATTTACCTTGTTCCGCACTAACTCATGTGCATAAATTTACGAATAAGCATGTACGTTTTATTACAAAGTACGTGTATTCGAAGTAAACAGCCCAATGCATTAAGAAAGATGCATTTGAAGAATCGGCGGCATACATAGAAATTTTTATTTAAAAAACGGTATGAGAGATATTATTTTTCTTTTATTTTGAAAGCTTTAGAACAGTAATCCACGCGATAGCTGTTGACGAGGCCGTTCAATTTTTAAAAAAAATCATGCGATTGTAAACTGTGACAATAATGAAGAAAATGTTTTATGCTGATTAATTGTACAAATTCACCTATCCTGCATGTTTCACAGGTTATATTGTACGTAAATACGAATAAATTATTACAAATTCTAATACGCTTAACAGGGATTAATTATCCCGCATTGTTCAAAGGTAGAAAAGGCTTCTCTAGTACCTTTTTTCCCTCGTAATAAAACGCGAAGCCAGTACACAATATTGCAAGAAACTAAACTTATATATGATAGATGACTTTCTGAATTATTTGTGTTATATAAAGTAACAGTAAATAAACCAGAAACTTTCGCAAAAAATATGATTCAATTCAAGATATTGAAACAGAAATAAAAAGTTATAATGATAAAGTAATGGCGTTATGATAAGAACGTAGGCTTTACCTCGTCTTGGGGACGCCATTATTTAAGGTCCATAATAAACTGCATTTAACCTGTCACTAGTATATTGCCTTACTGTCCAGACAAATTCAGCGTGGCCGTGCATAAAACCATTTTTGAAATTTATTTTCTTGTTAAAATTTAATTATTTTGTCTGAATAACAATATAAATGAACTTGTTGGTAACAAAATGAAATTATATAAATTATATTTGAAGAAAGTTGATTCGGATAGTAAAGATTATTGATCTGCAGCAATTTGACGGACAAATAAACTTTCAGTTAATTAAGGCAGTTCAAAATAGTAACCTTTCAAATATGTTCCACTTATATGATAGCCTATATTTAGCAAAAAAGAACTATCGAAATAATCATACGGGAATTCAAATGATCAAGTATTAAGCACAGAATTAATAAAATTTGAGCAGGAAGTAAAAATTTCAATCGAAAATATCTCATTTAAATGCTGAAAAAACGACGAGATTGCACAAAAAGTGTCTAAAATGGATTTATAACGCACTTGAAAACGTGTAATTTAACTATCATTATATTATTTGTAATAAAATATTACACGAAATTTCGATGTAATCCTCGTTAGTCAAGGCAGCTTCAATTATTCGTACCGCACCTAATTTGAGATGTATTTTAGAATACATGATTTTACTATGTGCCAGGTTGGGAACAAAATTAGAATAATAATAATATACTATTTATTAACAAAATAAGCATTCAATACTTTATGTATCAGTTGTAATTTAAAGTGTGATCCCAAATTTGGCTTCATTAGCATCATATGCAGGATTATATAATCTATTCTTTTATAAAATAGAAAAACACTAATTCACCTTTTATAAGCGAATAACAATTTTGGCCATTAGGAATGCTTTCGACGGATATGATTAAAATATGTTTTGTGTATTATTCTGAGTTTCAGTGAATAAATATTTACCACTTGCAAAACAATTTCTTCAGAAAATTTATCAGTAGATACATTGGCATTAGCATAACATAAATTGTATTATAAATGAAGATATAGGTAAATTCTGCTCGCAAATGTAAGGAAACTGATGAGGCTGTCGTTGTCAAGATTGTCATAATCAAAGTCAACACACTGGCAAAATTGTTCATCGAGTGGGTTATTTGAAAAATAATGAATAATTGTGATATGACGCAAGTCGTTACTTTTTGACATCCTGTGGGAATCATAGTAAGTTATGACATTCATGCTCAGTTTATGAGTAAAAGGTTCGATAAAATGGTTAATATTGGCAAGTTATTTGCCAAAAAGAATTAATATCTGGTACAAAAAATAAGCCACCATCAACAAAACTTTCAAACAATAAATATTTGGCAAGACAGCTTAAGTATTTTTTGAGTATAGACCACGTTTAGAGAACACGTCTTGAACGGTATCACCATTCAGCATATTCATATGTTAATGTTTACATTTCTTTTTCTGAATTTGATATTTTATTCTATTGAGTAAAACGATTTTGCTACAAAAACATTCATATGAAAAACAGTATAAAATTAAACAATCATTGTTTGTGCGGATGGTGAACAATTATTTAAATCAAGTTTGCAAGCTATAAATAAACACAATTTTCATTGTATTTAACCAGTCCAACAAGTTTGCAAATTTCATTTAAATATTTTTTCAAAGTCCGCGCAATCAATGATTGTTTTACTGTATAACTTATATACATGTGGTAAAAACTGCAGATAGTTAATTATCGTGAATGCGTAGAAATGGTGCAGATAAAATTTCCAGTCAAGCACGATGCATATGAGAATCTTAGAAGTGAAAACCACATATCCAATTTTACCTTCCTGGTGTATGTATTGAGGTTCGATTCTGAAAAATTAGTTTGCCGTCGTGCTCCAGTGGTAATAAAAGAAGGTCAAAACGCATAAGAACGCGTCACTGACGATATTATTTCTATGTAGTTGGACTGGTTAAAAATAATGAAATTGGTATTTATTTCAAGCTCGCAAACTAGATTTGAATAAAGAATAAATTTAAACTAAGTCTCGTGTTCAGCACAAGTAAATTATGAGGAATTCAGGATAAAAACAAAATGATGGATGAAAACGGGTGACGTTCAAACTTTATTGAATCAATCTTTCTACAACTCATATTGAATAATTAAAATCCTAATAAAGAATGTATTGAACCAGCAATAAAATTTAAACGTATAATTTAAAAAATTAAACGCATGCATATATGCTAAACATTTCTTCGTAATTTACCAATTGGGCTAAGAAATACAGAAAAAAAAGTTACCTAAAATATCATTCAGGTGAGCAAAAATATATTTAAATGTGTGAAGAACGGCACAGCACTACCAGAACTTAAAAAATATAATAATGACATCTAAATACCTTAAGGTATGCTTTACTCAAATAGCTAACATAAGTCAGGAATAGCGAAAATCTTGCTTGCCTAATAGCTTAAAATCAAATGTAAGCTAAACCACCCGATAGTTATAGAAATTAAATAGTTGCTTAACAAAGTTTGTCAAGAATGTAGACTCTCGGAGAACGAAATAAATTTTCTGATTTAATCTACATTGCTAATCATAAAACTTCCTTTACTGATACATGTGTGCTTGCTTGTGAAGAAGAACAAGGGAACTAAGAAATTTAAAAATTGGAATCATATTTCAAAAGACAATTTTAAAAATAATTAAATCACTAAATTCTACTTTGCCAATATATAGGTATTATTCTGTCTGTGGCCGATTGTTTTTTTTGGGAGGCAAAATATTGCTTCAAACAAAAGCACAACGTCATGCAGAAGGTCAAAAATTTAAAAGTAAACCGTAAGCAAATTTTGCTAAGGACGTGTAGAATTTTGCAATAATATGTAATTTTATTTTAAAGGAAAAAAGTTTAAACCTGCTATATCATCGTTTCTTAAATTGGTATGACACTTACTAAGGCCTTAAATTTATGACAACATTTTTTGAGCAGATATTCAAGACCTCAGGTACATTTAAAAAAACAATTTCGCTAAAAATTAATCATTTTCTTTTTTAGCTTAATTGGTGGCTTTGTGACACATAACTGAATATTTCTAAATGCAATTAAATGAAAAACCTGTCAAAATTAACATAGTGAATTGCTTGCTCATGTTTCTTGTGTTATAAAGTCAAAAAAGATTGAACTGGCCTTTGAGATAATTGTTAAAGCGATTTGTTTGTTGTCAATAATAATAATTGCTAGTTTTAAGCACTAAGTTGTTTATCCATTGAATTTTTTATAGATAAAATTTTAATGTAAATTAGAATAAACTTTGGTTTATAATATTCTTTTAATTGGAACATAAATAAAGATAGACCAATTTAAAATTATAGTAAAGGGACCAGTATTACATGTTGGACAAAGGATTGCTTAAATTTGAAAGATTATTAATATAAAATAAAATGTTACTACTTGATTTGTAGTGAAATTATATCCTGTTTCAACCTAATTCCCTTCCTACATTAATAGAGAAAAAATATAATGTAGACTAAACAAGTTATATATCTGTCGTTTCCGTTAACGAAACAAATTAAAGATACAGAAAAATTTATATATATATATATATATATATATATATATATATATATATATATATATATATATATATATATATATATATATATAATGTTATAGTCATAGTAACTCTGGAATATAATTTTATAACTTAAACAGCATTAAATTTATAGACCATAAAAAATAACAACATCCATCCTCCTTGGTGATGAAATATTACGTTGGATCAAATGTAGCATGATTAGAATTATTTTTATTTAACTTATCCTGTTTATTAATCCTCGTCGAAATTCGCTTTGCTTAGATCATTTTAACTCTCTGTCGAAACTGTCTTATTCAGTTGAAAATCGTCAAAAAAATATAACGATTAAATAGCAAGTAAACAATTTAGTTTAATCGTTTCTATTTATAATTTTAACTGATATAATAAGGATATTATTTCAGATAAAAGATATGCTTGCGCTTCTTATATGTGCATTCCGTTGTAAATAATAATACACCCAGTTAAACAAAATCAAACACATACGCCCATCTGTCTGTGCGAGCAGGAAATACTTACGAATTAATCAATTCGCATCAGACCCACCTGTTAGGTTTAGGGGTGAGTATATTGCCAGTACACTTCCATCTTCGTGAATAATATTTTATAAAAGTTGACTTACAATTTTCGTGTGAAATATAACAATGTAATCATGGATGGATTAAATGATTAATAATAAGACAGTAATACAAAATTCTACGAAATGCTAGATAAAGAATGTTAGAAAAATCATCAAAAATATACCTGCATATATTAACCTCTATAATGACAAAATGTACAAAATAAAGGTAAGTTAAACTACAGCTTAACGTCTAAAATTAAGATCCCAGTTTTATCTTAATAAGAGAAATAATTGACATACAACTAATTTGAATTATTTTTGCACAGACGAACGTCACTATGATGACAGATACAGCCAGTTAAAATGTACTGAAGGATAAAAGTGTTAATTTAATTAATGTAAATAATCATAGGAGTGGATAAAAATAGAAAAATTATAAGTAAATTAAATGAAATGAATTGCCTTCTCAACACTATACAATGCTTAGTATATATTGACAAATGGATTAACATAAAGGGTCAGGGATTTATCTTAAGATCGCGATTTTAATTATAGTAATTATTATCACCACCCGCGCAACCAATGTTCGTTTAATTATATAAACGAAATTTCTCGCTTGCCAAATTAGTTTTCTATACCTGAAGCAATGCATTGCCAGCTGAGATATATAAGTAACAATTTATATAGAAAAATTTTAAATTTAAAATTTTACACATGGATAATAGTAACTATGTTAGGAATTGAGAAGTAGTGGTAGATTCTGCAATATATATTTAAGTTAACCAGCTATAAATACATGACTTTTGTATGAACAAGATAAAGAATATTAACAGATTATAAAATGAGAACACAACAGAGGACATTGAAATGGCTCAATATCCTTTGCATAGAGGGAAAGTTAAATATGAATAGCATATGGGCAAATGATTTTTAATACACCAAGATAAAAGTATAAATTTTATAACTAAATTTTGCGTCTTGGAAAAGAGTAACTATCTCTCTCATTGGGGAATGCTTGCAGACAGATAACAATAGGGCAATGAGTCTGAATTGCCTATGTGATTGTAACGATAGGATAAATAAGCAATTAATTAATATTCATATATATATATATATATATATATATATATATATATTATGCATATAACATTCAGCATAGAACCAAAATATTGGTAATGAAAGAAAGTGAGCTTATTAGTTAATACTATAACTGTTAATGATATCTGAGACTTAGCTCATGTTAATAATCATATGACATAAATTCATCTTTAATGTGTATTTGGTATAGCTTACTTAGTAACAAATTAGTTAAAATAGGACCAGAAGGATAAACCAAAGTTAGCATGAACGAAAGGTATACTCTTGTCTGAACCATCATTTCGTGCTTGCTAGCGACACATCAGCAGAAGCCGTATTTACGCCCTATACCCACTATGAATTTGGTCAATGAATTTGAGACAATATGAAAATATTATCACTTATATGAATTTGTATACGAGCAGTAGTGATGCTAGCTTCATATGAAGTCTTCAAAAATGCGACTTCACAGAAAACTTATATATATATATATATATATATATATATATATATATATATATATATATATATATATATATATATATATATATATATTTAATATGCAGAGCCCGTAAAGTGTAACAAAACTGTTTATCTAGTCAGTAAATGGTACCAACAATGTTGTTTCCGAGTCGTTACAGAATATAAATACAGTCTTATTCGGAATATATGGTTTTGTAACGGGTCATGAACCATTTAAATATTTTTAAAAAAACATTGAATATGGCTTAGCAATATTAACAATGTCTAATTTTCCGTATTATACAATAATAAATTACTTATTGGGCCGCAAACGTTTTCATGATTACCAGTAATTTGTCAGACGAATTTTCCTAGGATCAAAACATTTTCCGATCAAACAAATAAGCAAACCACAGCAAACCAAATCCGCCACAAGATATCAATCTTATTCTTGCAAAAGTTTTAAAGCTTTCTTGCCGATATAGCTTTGATTCTGACTACTAATTATTTTATTATGACTTATATTTGCAGTATTCTTTGTATCGTGGAACACCTGGAGTTTGACTTGCTTAACAGTGTTATCAGGTGACATCTATACAAAAACGGAAAGTATATAGAAATATATATACTAAAAAACAAATATATATATATATATTGGAATTATAAACTAAATTTTGCACCGGGTAGCAAATGCAATTCAACCAGTGGAAAGGTTTTGTCCAGAGAACTCTGTATTTACTGTCCAGAATTTTTCGCGGACGGCATACCAACCGAGACACATTTATTTTGAAGTTAGGGATTCCACCAATTGCGATACTCTTTTTGCATACTACAGACAATTTGAAGTCATATAAAAGTTTATGTTTGGGTCTGGCTTTTAATTAGGACGAACCTATTTGAATCTATTAAGACAGGAAGTTCTAACTAACCAAATATTTTGCGTCATTATACGTCAAATACCATGCCAATTGGAAACTTTTTATTGATTTGACAATTAATGACAAGATCTTGTTTGCATATATGTGTTCAGTATAAACTAAATATTGCGTCAGGTAGGAAAGGTAATTCATCTCGTAGACCTGGTTCGACAGACTAAAAACATTGTCCAGAATTTCATGAAGTAAGGATTCAAAAAAGACCCATTTTTTTCGGGGTCTGGGACAATATCTACTGTGCAATTCGTGGCACTAAATACACGCAATTTGAAATCATATATCAATTTTTGCTTTGGATATTCCTTCGTGTAGTTGGAATCTATTCGTAATCCATTAAGACCTGAAGTTCTTATTAGCTACCCCAACCTATCATTATTGAACAAACACAGTGTCACTTAAGGTATTCAATAAATTAATTGCTTTCGCTAACTGATGCAATTCTTGTTTTATACTGACAATATATATATATATATATATATATATATATATATATATATATATTTTTTATGATGTCCATGCCGTTTTAATTAACACAGTATTCTTATAATTAGGAAAACAACACAAATAACAAAGTGGATAAAGGCCTTTACATGCAAACACACATACACAACACAAACACAAACGCATACACACTCACCTACTAGTCAAAACCAGAAACAGCAGTAATAACGAGTCAGATTTGTCACCAATAACATAACCAATTGACAACCCAAAATGTATAAATATGTATGATTGTATAAGAGATGTTTAGTATTCACGAAATAAATGGCCTTTATCCACTTTGTTATTTGTGTTGTTTTCCTAATTATAAGAATATATATATATATATATATATATATATATATATATATATATATATATATATATATATATATATATAAACTCAAAACCCTGTCATTTGTCTTCAAATCAATATAGCTTTCAGGAGAGGTATGTATTGCAAATTGACAAATCGGGTTTGGCTATGTGGAACTTCAGGTTTTAAAAGTTCCAGTTATATTCAAACTGAAGTTCAAGGCAAACCAAAAACATTGGTAAATGAAATCGAATTGAATACAAAAGTGAGGAAAGGTTGGTACAGCTGATAGTGTCTAGAATTACGAAGAAAACGTGCCCCAGTTTGAGTACAAGCAAAGGAAAATTCTAGACAATAACACTGCCAATTTATACACTGTATAGTTCGTAGAGACAAAAGATAATAATAATAAAACTACGATTAATCTTTACGTATATATATATATATATATATATATATATATATATATATATATATATATATATATATATATATATATATAAGTACCAGCGATGTAAATGCATAGCGAAATTCTAAAAACATAAATGATTGAACAGCAATGAAAGTAATGTTGAAACAAACGGCGCCGATTTATTCACAGGAGTTCAGTCTGTGCTTCCATTTATGGTTGACTGCTCTGTTAGAAATATGCAATTCTTAAATAACTGTGGCTTAATTTAAATGCATGTTAAGTATAGTTTTTAATAATTCATTGGCGCTTTTCGAGTAAATACTCCAAGATAAAATTACCTTCCGTGGTATAGAATTCATTGTGATATATCGATGGAAAATTGGCAATAGCTACTTTTTCTAAATGTAAACTTTTCTTAAATGGTATATGTTTGCTTCCCCTCGTCACTTAGTATCCATTCACTGAATATTTCTTATTAAATGAATTATTTTATTAATAAGCATATTTTAGTTATTTTGCCATAAGTAACTGGTATATAGCACATATACTAATTTAATAGCTTATCCAGACACAATTTAGGAAACCCCAACTCTTATTTAATAGGGAACATGTGAAAGCATTTTGTAGGAAAACATATTGATTAAGCAAACTGGTAAGTAAAGCACCTGATCTTTATTATTAAAGATCCCTTAAACAAACACTAAGATTCGAAACTCAATTTGCCTTACAGAGCATTTTAAATTTTTGAACAATGAAAGTTGTGCATAATGTGATCAAATTGTTCAGACATAATTAATCTCGATTGAAAAATATAAGACATCTTTAGGCGAAGTACAATATAAATGAAAATAACTGAGAGCTCCATGAGTGCTGAGTGTATCTTAAACTTAGGTAATATACTGTTGACTTTAATATTTTATATTGATGACGGAATACATGTATCAAAAATGGCTCATTTACTTGAAAGAATAAATTTTTATAGTCATTGTGGTCGATTCATTCTACAACAATCAGGATGACCTGAAAAAATTAGGCAATATCGAGTACAGCTTTGTAGTAATATTAATAATCAAGCGAAATTTGATAAGCTGAAAATAGGTTTATCTGATTATGCGTTGGAGTTGTCAGACACCTGTAAATTCATCTCTTTAGAGGAAGTCGCAATAGATACGTAGCTCTTAATTAAAAGCAGCTTCGCGATTTAAATGATCAAAAATTCCAGTGCACAAATGATACATGAAATGGGTAAATGTAATCGAAACTAGGTTACGCGAATATAACAAAATAGACTAACAAGCAAAGGGGAATAATAATAAATCGCATTATATGGCGCTCAATTTAGAAGCCCTTTCGCACCAATTATAATTACTAAATTTGAAATGTACTGAAGCAGCTATTTGTGTAATACACAACTAAAAAAGAATATATTCTAAAAATACGCAAAAATGGCACAAAGCGCGTTTAGGAAAACATGTCGCGAGTTAGTCTATAAACTTTGCAATGTCAAATGCGAAACTCAACCCTACAATAAGGCGTTTGTAAAAGTAAACCATGCAAATTTTGTAAAACGAAAAATACGATTTTTATTTTAATATATTAAATTGTATAACCATGACAATTGAAAATTTCAATTCGCCAACAAAACGAAAAATAGAGTAGAGGCATTATTATATATTATTTTATCACATCAAAGAGGTTTAAATCACAATTTGTGGACTCCCTAAATTATAATTGATCTTAAGATTTTTTGAAAGCCTAAATATATTGCGAGTCTAAATGATTTTCAACATATAAAATTGAAAAACAAATTTAAAAATTGTCTTATAACAAGACTAAGTTCTAAAGTGAAACATTTTGTATTTTGGTTAAAAGTCGATCGAGGAGAGTGGCTTTTGCAAGGGTTGTATGGCAACTATGCCTTTTAGGATGATTAAAGTTCTATATTATTGCATTTGCTTTATGTCGATGATGAAACAATTGAACAAAATGTCAAATAGGTGGTAAGATTTAGCATAATGCCAAAAGCAACACCAGGAAAACATTAAATTTGAAGTTGAAATATGGTGAAAAAGAAAAAAGGGCTAAATAGAGGGAGACGGCATACAATTCCCGATTTGTGCTAGAAAATTATGCATCAGCATCAACATTGCACGTGCAAACTTTTACAAATTATTACAAATAACTTCAAAGATACGTATTTTATGAAGACACGTCACCGTCAGCAGTTAGTTTATTAGCCTGGTAATATTAGTCGAAAAGCGATTAGCATTAGTCTACACAACAAATTCAAAATTCCCCTTTGTAGTTGCATATCTCGCCTCGGCTACAACGGTGTTCAGATTTAAATTATTTTTCTTTCACGATAGGTAGTCTAATTGCAATATCTACGAAAAAATCGTTTATATACTTGTCTACATTTTAGAGAGGAAACGAAATAATGATAAAATATGCTAATTCTGCCCATAGGAATGTTATCAAAACACTTCGGTACTATGCACATTAATATATTTGAAATTATTCCAACAATATCAGAAAAATTGAATGAAGACGATTAAAACTTCATATTTCCGATAATTTAGCCTAGAAAAACCATACAGTGACCATTCAGAGTCAGATCGCAAATTAAATAAGTTAAATTTGACTGTAGCTGTAAACAAAATTGTTATTATTTTTAATCTTGAAGCTGAACCAGCATGCTATACCACAGAATAAAACAGTCCAAAATATCATACCATATTATGGCATTTTTAGACATTCGGTATTCCATTTTTTGTGTAATCGTGGCATCAATTTATTAAATACCATATGTCTGTTTATTTTGCGATTATAAACTATCAATCATATGCACTAAAGTATTTCAACTGCCCAGTCTAGACAAATGATTAATGAATTTGTGCTAGTAATTTAATTACAGCTTGCAATTTTTTCCTAGCACACTACATATCAGGAGATACCATCTGACCTTAAACCGACAATAATTAATTTCCAAGGTAGTAACATTTATATTTGTAATATATCCCTGAAAGGCCATTTCGCATTGCAAAGTTACTGTACATCTGTCCAAAATTAAACTTCGCAAAACTTGATTTTAAAATATGTACATTTTTATTGCCGTAAAATTTGATTAAAACGCATCATGTGTCCGTGGGTATTTTGTAATGAATAGAAATTCAAGGTCCGCAAACATAAGTGGCATATCGCGTAAAAACAATTTTTAAAATGTTAATTTATTGTATTAACATTTGCATCTGAACGAGTTTGAGAAATAAACAAAATTACGGACAATAAATCGATAAGACAGCCTTAAAGTTTACCAGTCATTTTAGGAAAAGTTGGGAAAGGAATTTTTGCTTAGATGGTATTAGAAGAATATACCTCTTCAAGAATTTCCTACGGTTAACAACAATTAAAATCATTTTAGAATAGTGACGCGGTTTTATTCCTCAAAATTATAAACAGAATGCAGCAACAATTTAAAAAAGAAGAGCTACAGAATTTTTGCATAAATTAGACTGTCTTACCTCGAGGAGAACCAAATATAAAGTTGGAGTATTTAACCTATTCATTTTTGTGATAAAGATCGAACAGAAAGAATAACCATTACAGATACATAAAGCTATTTAAAATACTATTATTTCATACACACCCACACACACACGTATATATATATATATATATATATATATATATATATATATATATAGATTAGTGGATTTATACCAAGTAATGCCAATTTAGAAAAAATAAATTCATCCAGTCAAGCGGTTTTGACTTTCCTGATATCTCATTTAATTCTTTTTAGAATTGATCCCGAATGTATTTCGAACCCTGGAACATTTAAATTTTCGTTGTGGTTGCTATCTATCGCACGATTTCTGGCGATTAATAAATGAAATATTCAGTTCCATACTGAATTATATTTAAAAATATTGCTATAAATCTTTAATTTATTATCATTTCCTTAGGTTGCATGGTGATTTTACTATAAAAATATTAAGAATGGGTAGTTTGATACTTAGTTCGAAACGGTTGCCAGATAGACTCATCCGAAATTGAAGGTTAACTGAAAATATATTTTAGCAAATAAATTAAAATTGCGTGTAGAATGTGGCAGCAGTGTCACATTGAATCGAGTCCCATTCTCCGGAAGAAACCTGCAAAAGTTCGAGTCAAGTCGTAGCCAAGTCTGTGCAGTACTTGTCGATATCGCAATATAGACGAAGCTCATCTACTAGATGAATTCCCTTTGCTACCTTAGACAATGCTTCATTTATGCTGACAAAATTTGCATAAATGTAATGGAAAATAATTATCATGTGTATTTTGTCAATATAAACTTAAAATTGCGTAAGATATAATATGTAAGTGCCATAGCCGAGATTGAAAAAATTTTGCATTGGCTTCAAATTCTTGTAACTCATCCTCTACGCCACTCAAGCCACTCATTACATGCAATTTATAGCTATGTATTGAATAATATTATTGTTCCCTTTTTCATGCAGGTGCATTTTAACCTGGGCAGAATAACGTTTAGGGAATTTATACTAAATTTAAGCAAACTGGCAAAAGTTGAATATATATGGTTTGTCGGTAAAAATTCTTTAATACATAGCATTGCAAATGTAGCTAACTAACATGATCGGCATCTTCCTAGTTGGGAGCTCATGTAGCTACGAGACTTGCAGCAGTATCAGCGACGAAGCAGATGAGATTCAAATCTGTGAATGAAATGTCCTATGGATCAAGTAGCGGCAGTGGTAGAATTAGTAAGTAGGTCACGCTTTCCTCGTAAACGAAACCAGTCTACTTGAATTACTATATTATGCTACGCTTAAATTACACCGAAAATCAATACATAATTAAATCCTGTCTGTTTACTCTAATTTTATATAACTTCCACCGGTGGCATGGTGTCTGTCGTATAAACACAAATTGAGCAGAAAACAGACAAACAAACAAAGTTTGTGGATAACTGAGAAATACTCAATATACATGGCCTCGGTGGCATAGTGGTTGACCAACGACAGTGAAAAATTATATAAATGCTATATATATATATATATATATATATATATATATATATATATATATATATATATATATATAATATATACTACAATCATTAAAGAAACAAGCATTGAATAGGAATACAAATGCTATCCATTTACAAAACCACAAATTCAGTGTTTGTGTAGCTCCTCATTAGAAGCAAATACGATGGCAGTAATCAAATACATGAAATATTTATCAGTCACAATCATTCTTCAATATGCCTGGCGACTAGTGCACGGAATAATAATTTTATTTGAAAACTAAAATACTTGACTTGAAACAACTGCCCCATTCTGTGCATAAATTTTCAGTATAAAATCAGCATTGAATAATGTAGAAAAAGCATTTCATCCAGTAGACCGTTTTGTTCTCATTGAGAACTCAACACGTACTGTCCAGAATTTGCTGCGGTCAGGACTCGAACCCGGGAACGTCAGCTTCGGAATATGTTGCTCTAACCACTGAGCCAAATATTCTTTGGTATATAACTATTTAGTATACAGTAGGATAACTCAGTAGTTAGAGCAACATATTTCAAAGAAAACGTGCCTAGGTTCGATCCCTGTCCCAGGCAAGTTCTGTAAATTACGTGATGATTTCCCAATAAGGACAAAACTGGTCTACCGGATGAACTGGCAATACTACACTATACCAAGCTTAGTTTATACTGACAATTTTATCTACATAACGGGACAAGTTTTTATATCAAGATCGCAAGCATAATTTAATTCATTGATATCACTGTCCACGAAACCAATGTAGATTTAATTATATCAAAGTACCATTCAATATCACGTCCCCAAGTTATGTGGTGTGTGCTCTAATATGACAAATTAGGGGTTGTTAGTTGGAACTTTAGATCAAATGCTATGCTCCATAGACTCCAACTAAAGAAAAGATTAACCAAGAAAAATAATTTGGTATATAACTGAAAATATGATGTAGTATGAGGCAAGGTGGCTTAGTGATTAGAACAACAGATTTCGAAGCGTATGTGCCCAGGCCCGATCTCTGTCCGCGGCAATTACTGGACAGTACTTGATGAGTTTAAAATAAGGATAAAAACGATCTACTGTATGAATTGCCCTTTTCTACATTATACAATGCTTGTCAAGCTCAAAAACTGAATTAATTGTTAACACCGCCCGCATAAAAATGTTCATTTACTATTATTTGATTAGAGTTTTACATTATTAATAGATTGGCGCCTGAGCAGACGCAGCTAAGTTTTATTAACACTATCATTATGCGTTTGGCGTTAGCGATACCTAACTCAAATTTTATGGCAATTATGCAAAAAAAAAAAAAAAAAAAAAAAAAAGTAATATATATATATATATATATACAATTATATTTAAATTTACTAAGCTAGGCGTCCAATTCAAGTTAACAACTCAATATATTTAAATGTATGTAGGACATTTTAAATAATTATTCTATGGGAAAACTTCGATTTATAGCAAAATTAGACTATTAAAAAAATTTTAAATAATGTCCTGACAAATAATACAAAATATAGAGTTTTCATTCACACATTAATTGGGTAAAGACTGATCTCAAAAATAATTTTTCTTTTATATACATTTCGCGGTCATGCGAGTGTTTTGGTATTACTTACAGGCCGACTCGTTAGTTTAGACGAGTGCATCTGTGTCCGTTAATGTGAGGAGTCCATTCATTAATTTAGTTATACGTGTGATTTTTTTATTTCGATGTCAGTTATTTGTGTTTGAAGTAGGCATTTAAGCATTTGGCTATTACATGTACGGATGTGTCAACTCGAATATTCACGTTTATGATGAGTATTTCATTATTCCCTGACAATAACGCAGGTTGGGTATATCGCATTACAAATCACTAGTTTAGTTGTACTTATTGGGATATTTTAAATAAAAAGTAATATTATCTTCATGGCTTTGTATACGGAATTATGATGAATGCAAAGCTTAACGTTTGATAGAGCCGGTCAGGAGCATGATTGCCAGATTTAAAGAACGTTTTGATGGTTGTGGACAATCGAAATCAGGAGGATTTAATGAACGTATGCTTTTCATTTTTGGCATTGAATCCTAAGTGTCTATGTGTCTTGTAATTGATAATTATTTTAAAATTAGGAATATTTCAACGCCGGAAACATCACAACAAGAACAACAAATTTACACGTCGTGTGTTGTTACCATTTCAAAACAGTCACCTGAATTGGACAAAAATTTTAAACAAAAAAGAAACTTGAGAAATACATACCTGTATTGCAGAAACGCAACACATAAATAGACTAAATTCAGCCCTGAATGAGTGGCAAATTTACATGTATTTCTTTTATATAGAATGCGAAATAACCACCCAGACGCGGAAACAACTCAATTGCAATCATACCTAAAAAAACATATTAACTACTAGCCCCAAATAAGCATGCAAAAGATGAAATTAATATTGCTAAAAAAACCGGCAAGAACTCACATTTTTATGGAAACTCGTAAATATTGTAAATAATCACACGTAATGTGTTGTAATAATTATCAAAAAAGGAATTACAATTATTATGCAGTTTTAATTTCCTAGAAATAATATTTTAGCGTTATATATATATATATATATATATATATATTAATTATTAGGAAGAAACACATTAATAACAAAGTAGATAATGGCCATTTATTTCGAGACTACTAAACTTCACTTTACAATCTTTCATTTATATACATCCTGGGTTTTCATTTGATTATGTGGGTGGCAACAAATCTGACTCGGTTTTACTTCTATTTCTTGTTTGGGCTGATTAGTAAGTGTGTATGCGTATGTGTCTGTGTGTGTGTCTGTTTGCATGTAAAGGTCTTTCTCGCTGTATTGCAAAGTGATGTCTGAGATCTGGTCATTCTTGTATTGATGGATTGAGAGTTAACCAACTTTTCGCATTGTTGGCTGTTACGTGTACGAATGTTATTTTCCCGAGTGTTGCCTTTCGTTTCGCCTTGTTCCTCAATTTTGTTCTGTCAACTTGGTAACAGCACAGGGTGTGCGGATTGCAGTGTTGAATGCTCATATTACTTTAAAATTTCTGTCTGCGTATGTGCAGGTGTTCTTTCCTCTTCAGTCTCTTGCCAATCTGATCTAATATTTGTTGAGTCTGGTCGAGAGGGGTGTTTGGTCTTGCCCGGATGCTTGTAAATTGGTGTTGGTATTTGTGATTCGTGGCCAGTCAATTAGCATATTATGTTGATGAAACTTTTGAACTTTTAGGCCAGATCTTTGTTGTTTTTGTCAAGGACTTCATTCATATGTATTACTTTTTCTGATTTTTCTTTGTGTACAATTGTGAAATTGGCCAAATTTACTGGGTATTCCGTTTCCAATATATTATCGGAATAAGCTTATTTTTGTGACGGTACCAAGACTTTTTAATCAATTTCTGCGGTAAATTTGCTGGATACTGTTGATCAATTGCTTGTTCGTACGTCCATTACATGTGCTACCGCACATACATGAGAATTTGTTGTCTATAAATGATTTGGCGAGAATTGGCAATTAATCTTTGGCATCCAACCTCATGATTCTCTGTGTGCTAAATTTGATTTTAACTTTAACACTGGGAAAATTCTTCTTAGTTATTCTATTTAGCCGCCGTGCATGACGTGGTCTGATGTTGACATTAATGAACCGTTCTGGATAATTACTCATTAGCAAAATTTTTCTCAGGTAGCCCAGTTCTTCCTCGATCTTTTGTTCATAGCAGATCTTCCTGATTCTAGATTGTTAACTAAGTTTCTTTTGCGGATTTTGGCACACCGCTGTTGCAATGAATGTCATGCCCGGTGAAAGTGGATTTTCTACGTATGGTAAGTGTCAAATCACCATTTACTTCTCGAGTGAGCTAAATGTCAAGGAAGGGAAAACTATTGTCTTCTCTACCTCGAGAGTGAATTTGATGTCTGGATCGGCTTCATTAGCTTGCTTGAAGATTTCGGATTGGTCTGCTACTTCTGGGATGAACAATAATATATAATCTATATACCTTTTGTAAAGTGAGCACTGGTCAATTATAAATTTTAGGCTCTTTTGTTCAAGATGATACATGTATACATCTGCCAGTAGGGATGCAATGCAGCTTTCCATAGCTACACCTTTGATTTTACGGTAGTATTTCCTTTCAAATTTAAAGTGCACGTTTTTTTACATACTAATATGAGTTCTTTGATATCATTGGTGTATATAGAAAAATCATAAAACTCATTTTTAATCTGGTCACACTAAATTGTCGTTGTCTTATCCAGCGGAAAGTTCGTGAATAAGGATGAGACGTCAAGCGAGACCATTTTATTCCGTAGAATATTTCCCCCCTTCAGTTCATCTGCTAGTTCAAAAGAGTCCTTGATACTGTTTGCGTTTATGATGCTCCGTATTGGTTGATGTATTTTGCAGAGAAAATTATCTGGTTTATGTTGTGGTGCATTGGTCATTGTATTAATAGCCCCATCGGAGGAGCTCTTGAGGCTGTCAAGGCTTTATGTTTTATTGGTTTGCCATACAATCTTACGGCGATTGTTTCGACGGGTTTTGCCTTTTGGATGTCTTCTATGAGATGTTATCTAATATCCGAATCAGCCATCGATGATAAGACGTTTTTTCCATTATTTTCAATATTGCATTTATTCTTGATTTGATATATTTTTAATCATCTTTCTGTTTGATGTCTAGTTTGAATTTCGATTGATCAATTATAATCTTGTTCATGAACTTTCTAGAAACGTCGGCTTCAAGTATCACAACTCCTGATCCTTTGTCGAGTGTGGCAAGTTGTATAGATTTGTCTGATTGTAGTTATCGTAGTTCGTCTATACGTTTCTTTGTGATGATTTAGCTGCCTTTTTAATCCATTTTTGTGTTGTTCTAGTGCGCTAACTATCTCAACTTTCGGTCCTTGTCCATTGAATGACTGTTGGACAGTGTCTTTTGTTACGTCATTGTATAAATTTTCCGTTCCAGCCTGGATGTCAATAATGTCACGCTCGCTTGGGTTTCTCTTGATTCTGTAGAATTTTGCTCCTAAGGAGAGCAATCCTATCTAATTTTTTGACAAGATCAATTTTAAATAAATGAATGCATCACGATTTGTAGGAAATTTTGATTGTGTAGGAAATTTTTCCAGGTCCCTTTTTAGGTCCTTAGTTTCTTTCTCAGCTGTTATTTTCAGCAACGTTTCTATCTTCGTTGAAAAAGTAGTGCATTCGTTGTCGTTCATTCTTGCAAGTTGGCAACCCAGTGCTTGAATGATTATGTCAGCATCTTGCAGTTTTGATTGGTTGTCTTCGATGGCATTAAGCAATAAACGGCTTATAAGTTTAGTATTTAGATCCTCACGGGTAGAAAGGCTGACTCCGCTCTTTAATAATCTCCACTATGTCCATTTTCTTCCAATATTACACAGTATATTTATAATTAAGAAGAAAAAATTATTAACAACAAAGTTGATAATGGCCATTTATTTCGAGACCACTAAACTTCACTTTACAATCTTTCATTTATAAACATCCTGGGTTTTCATTTCAATATGTGGATGTATGTGTGTGCGGTAGCGCATATATTTGGCGTACGAAAAAGCAATTGTTCAATAGAATCCAGCAAGATTTAATGCAGAAATTGATTAAAAAAGTCTTGGTCACGTCAGGAAAATCAGCTATTTACGATTATATTTTAGAAACGGGGCACCTAGTAAATTTGACCAATTTCTCAATTCTACAAAAAGCAAAATCAAAAAAATTATTATATATTTATGAAGCCCTTTATATAAAACAGCTAACACCTGGCCTAAATATTTAAAATTTTCATCAATAAGTTATTCTAATCGACTGGCAACGGATCACAAAACCCAACAACAATTCACTAGCATCCAGGCAAGACAAAACACCCCGTCGACAAGACTTAACAAAAATTCGATTGGATTAGCAAATATCTGAAAGGGAAAAACAGCTGAATATACGGAGAGGGAAATTGCGAATCAATATGAGCATTCAACACTGCAATCCGCACAGTGTTACCAAGTAGACAAAACAAAATTGCGAAAAAGGAGGAAATGAACGACTACACTCCACAAAATAACATTCGTATACGTAACAGCCAACATTGCGAACAGTTGGTTAACTCTCAA
>JAQBSW010010154.1:0-25583 GCA_029291075.1 Eudiplozoon nipponicum
ATACTCAAAGCTAAAGATGCGACTAGAACAAATAGCACCGAGATAGAAGGCAAGAGTCCGTATCTCACTAAGCGGAGATCTGGAAAACATTGCCGGATTGTCCAGCAACAAGTTCATTATTAAGGATGAATTATCTGGATTAGAATATCTCATTGATACGGGTGCTGAGGTTAGCATAGTTAGGTCAGACGTGGTGGAAGCAGATTGCCCCACATTTGATTATCAACTATGGGCCGTTAACGGTAGTCCGATTGGAGTAAAAGGGATGAAAGAAATGTCGGTAACATTAGGCCAGAAATCTTCTTTCCTATGGAATTTTCTAGTAGCCGATGTCAAGGACCATATCATTGGCATGGATTTCTTGACACATTTCAAGCTGACATTAGACCCCAAGGCTAGGACTAACGCAGAAGGCGTAGGGATAGCAACACATACTAATTCTAACACGTCGGCATTTAGAACAGTCCTCTTACCTCGTCCATCTGTCGCACATGACTTTGCCGATATAATAGAGAAGCAGCTAGCAGAGTTTCAGCATTTCAGTGCCAAAAGGATAGGTCTGAAGGCAGGCGTAGAACACCAGATAGAACTGGTGGCTCCGTTGCCTTGTTCACCAAAGGCTCAACCATTGGCACAACACAAGCAAAAAGTTGCTTTGTCCGAATTTCACCAATTGCGCGAAGAGGGCATTTGTCGAAGGTCAAATTCCAATTTTGCTTCCCCAATAGTGGTAGTTCCCAAACCTGAACCGGGTCAATGGAGGGTTTGTGGGAATTATTGTCTATTAAACTCAGTGACGAAGGGTGATTCTTATCCTCTCCCTAACCAGAGTACTTTTCTCCGAGATATAATGGGATATGAGGTTTATTCAACTTTAGATCTCCAGAAAGCGTAATATCAGGTACCAATGGAAGAAAGTTCGATACCACTCACCGCAGTCAGATTTCCAGGAGGGAGATCGCATGAATTTCTTCGAATGCCTTTTGGTTTGAAAAATGCTAGTCAGACATTCCAGCGTTTGGCTGAAGAAATCCTTCAGAATTGTCCATTTGCGAAGGTATATATAGACGACATAATTATTTTTAGTCGCTCTCGAGACGAACATCGTACGCATTTGGAAACGGTTTTGACCAGGCTGGAACAATATGGATTAGTGGTCAAACCTAATAAGAGTAATATCGGTTGCTCTTCAGTGAAATACCTTGGTCATATACTTTCCAAAGACGGAATTAAACCTTTGGAAGATAAGGTCCAAGCTATTAAGGACGAAACGGAACCCCGAACCGTAAGCCAGTTGCGAAGTTTCTTGGGTATGATCAGCTATTATCGTCGATTCATTCCAGGTCTAGCCAGAATTCTTGGATCGTTAACAAGCCATCTCACTCGTGAAAAGAGCACGATCAAGAAGTCTTGGCCTATAAACTTGAGTCAAGAAGACCGAGAAAATTCCCAAAAGGCCAAGGACATGTTAAGTGATGTAACCACATTAGCATCTGTAGATTGGGAAAAACCTTCAGAGCTAATCACAGTTGCCTGAGATGTTGCATTAGGGGCAGTGCTACGGCAAAGAGATCAGGACAAAGTAAGACCGATTGTGTCTTATAGCCGTAAGCTTAATGATCGAGAAAACGTTATGATACGTTTGGTAAAGAGCTTCTAGCAGTGTATGCTGCAGTGATACACTTCGAGCATTACTTAGATGGTCACAAGTTTAAGTTATTGACCGATCATAAGCCATTGATCAGCATACTAGGTAAAACAGTTAGGCTTAATTACTCTCGTAGAGTAAATTCCCAAATAACACGGTTAGCAGAGTTCGATTTCACTGTGTCTCATATTGCTGGTAAAGAGAATGTGGTGGCCGATGTACTTAGCCGACCGAATGAAGCTGATGTCGAGATGATATTTCAAGGTCCATTGAAAAATTTAGATGAATCAATGCACGATTTCGTTAGTCAAATCGAGGAAACGCAAGGATCGGATCCCTTTACATTAGTATTGTCCAAAAGACCAGGATATGTTTGTAAGCTCATAAGTGGCAAGTGGTTGTTATGCGAAACATCTAGAAGTCAACCACGACCATATGTGCCGTTGGAGTTACGGGCCAAGATTATCCAAGTGTTACATGACATGGGTCATCCATCTATTAAAGCCACCATTCGACTGATCAACGACAGATACGTTTGGCCGCACATGTCTAAAGACATACGGGTATGGGTAAGAGCCTGTGCCAAGTGTCAAACGTGTAAGTTGTAGAGACATACCAGAACTGAGATAAAGAACATTGGAATACCAATCGGACGGTTCAGACACGTACACATAGACATTGTCGAGATGCCTGAAGTAAATGGAAATAAATACTTGCTGACTATGGTGAATAGATTTAGTCGTCATTTTGAAGTGGCGATTTTAAAAGACATGACAGCGCAAGAAGTCTTGTTCGCATTTCTACATAATTGGATATCGCGTTATGGTGTTCCGGAAAAGGTCACTAGTGATCGTGGTAGTCAATTTATGAACGAGCTTTTCGAGAGATCCCTCAACATCATGGAAACCACTGTATTACATACTAGCGCGTATAATTCACGAGCGAATGGGATGGTAGAAAGGCTACATCGTGAACTGAAAGCTGCATTAAGGTGTACTAGTGGAACAAGCTGGATACACGATCTTCCTATAGTACTACTCGCCATGCGCAACAGATATAGGGCACAATTAGGTACTTCCATAGCAGAACTGGTTTATGGAGAACCATTAAGGTTGCCTGGAGATCTTCTAATAGAAACTCCAAGTAGTCTTGATTGGGCTTCTAGTTATGTAGATTGGTTTGTAGGAGCACTTAGAGACAAGATGTGTCGTTTGGCCCCAACCAAGACTAGAAAAGCTAAAACCAAATGCTATGTGTCCTCTGATTTAAAATCGGCTTCGCATGTGTATATAACTAATGAGAATAGGAAGAACTGCCTGACACCATTTTACAAAGGACCATACAAGGTCAAGAGGATGACTGACAAGAATGTCATCATAGAAATAAATGGCATTGAGGATTGTGTTACGTTGGATCGCTGTATTCCCCAGTTTATCTGGATTGACGGTATGACTGAATTAACAGATGCGTCGAATGACCGTTCCATGGGCGAATCTGATGTGTGCAATCCCATCATGCAGGCACATAATGAAATGCAGAACTCTGAAGAAGCGTTGTCTAATATAGCAAAATCTTATTCTACTGAATCACAGCATGAAAACTATTTGTCGATACCAGATGATTTTGAAGAACCAGTGAATGTTGTACCGGGCGAGATGACGACGTCAGGGGCGCCAGTATGCACAACTCGTTCTGGAAGAATACATCGTCAGCCGAAGAACTATGATTACGTCTATTATTAGCCGTCTTTTTTGAGAAGGTGGTGTATGTAGAGGATGTTAAATCCTCCGCCTTATGTAAAATAACCTTGACTGATAAATTTAAACCACCATAGCTGATTGTAACGAACTTTATTTAAAAAGAATTTTTTCTTTTTATTTTCCAGAACATTCTTTGTTTAAATACTTGATTTTAAAATTGTGCGCTATTTTCAGTTTTCGAGTATCTCGCTCTGTGTCTGGTATTGTAAATTTTGGTCTGCTGCATTTTCACAATTTCTTGATTAAACGATTATTTCATCATCAAATATATTGCTCCATCAATTGCCTTTTTGTTCTAATATTAAACAGAAAGGAACAAGAACCTAGGAACAGGTATATTTGATTGCATCTTTGGTTCAAGTTTTTACATCTTTCTAGATTAATTACTGTGCGGAACAGATTCCGACTTTCACTTTACGATTGCCTAACAGTAAGTATCTATTTAATTGCTATCTCATATATTCATGGATACAGATATTAAATTTGAGGGCACAAGTAGGTTAGCGCAGGACATAGCGGACTTGAACTTAAGTGACGCAAAAAATCTTATACGCTTATCAGACTCAACTGTGAATTTTAGGACTTCCAGTGATCTGGCATCTATGGGGCTTACAGACTCGAATAGGTTAGGGGCCTCATCATTTGTACTTAATATCAAAATAAATGGTATTCTTCACGAATGTGGTTTTTTACTCGTATTTGCTAACATTTTGCAAATATCTTCAACGTTTATCAAAAATTTTGAAATGGGAAACAATATGCAGTTTAAATTGTTTATTTATTTGTGGATTTTATACTGAATTTGCTTGAAAAACTAATCCAATTTCACGTTATCAATAATTTACAAAATATTTATAATTCGTGATAACATTGGTAATTGCACAATTAGCAAAATTTTATTTTCGTGTCCAAGCGAAAGCTTTAGAGAGATATTGACGCTGCCTTCAAATGAGGGATTAAGAGCACACTTAATTTCGTCTTACATTTATGTGTTATTAATTTTACGAAGGTTAAAATTATATGTATATATATAATGCAAAAACAACTAATATTATACTGTCGTTCCCTTTAATATTAGTATAACTTGTAATGTTAAATGAACTTGCGCTTTTAATACTTAGTTTCTATGTTGCGCCATTATATTTACACTAATTTCCATTTTGTCCAATATTATTCATTTTGTCATTTCCTCTTTACCTCAATATGTATTATTGCTTAACGTTTTTTATTTCAGACACATTTCTTATGCATTAGACATAGGGTTTTAGCCTTTCTTTTGAAATCGAGGAATAAAATACGATAATAATTTATAATATTTTAAAAAAGGTAATGCTATTTTATGATATACCGTACTCCGAAATGATAGTGTAAATAAGGAAACACTTGTGTTAATTCATAGTAGCGAAAGGTAAAAAATATTTCGACTTAAATATCTAAAATGGTAACACTTAAAATCATGCTAAACCGGTATTTGGTATATTTATTGTACGCAATTAAAAGAGGTGAAATATAATTTGTGCATCAAGCATTTGCATTGGCTTATGATTTCACTAAATTGTGGAGCATTTAAGAATGTTATATCCTAAAATTAGTACTGTACAAAAATTACGATAAAATTTAGTTGTTTTAGGACTTACTTCTTGATAATTTAATGTTACAAACTTGTTAGAGCTCAATTTCTAAAGATAATAGGACTTAAGTTCGCTTTTATAGTGTTAGCGGGAAAAAGTCAGCAGATATTCTGGCCAACAGAAAGGTGTATAGAGAAATATATAAAAGACAAGTTTATTAGACCATATCAAATTATCATTTAAAAAGTATTTACTGTTACTTCGCTGTTTTGAATAAATATATTTTATAGAAAAACCATAAAAGTTAAACAAAATACATTTTTGTCTCCAATTAAAAATGCCGGTCGCCATGAATTTGCACCGCATATCACCGACCTTCCTCCGTTAAAATGCGATTGATTTCATTAATCAGAAACAAAACTGAAAATCTTAATTGAAAATTCCACTTGAAATTGAAATATTAAATTTTTGTTAGTTTACCAATACCCTAATAACTTTCAATGCTCTGAAATTTCAAGAGATCCATTTGAGAAATGGGAGATTAGCTTTAATTTTGTCGGTTATTTTACTAAACTTAGAATATCATTATTTAACTCAAGTTAAAAACCTATGTGGAGGAAGTTAAATCCTCCGCCTTATGTAAAATAACATTAACTGATAAATTTAAACCACCATGGCTGATTTGAACGAATTTTATTTAAAAGGATTTTTCTTTTATTTTCCAGAACATTCTTTGTTTAAATACTTGACTTTGAACTGTGCGCTATTTTCAGTTTTTCGTAGTGTCTCGCTCCTTGACTGGTCTTGGATATTTCGGTGTGCCGCATTTTTACAATTTCTCTAGTAAACAGAATACATCCTCATCAAATATATTACTCCATCGAATTGCATTTGTTCTAAAATAATACCTAAAAGTGAAAGGAGACTACTGGAACAGGTAATTTGATTCTTCTGTTGTTCACGTATACCTCTTACCAGATTATTTGTTCGGGGTAACCTCGATCCTAATTTCGCATTCCGATTGCCTAAAAGTAAGTGTCGATTTAATTTTTATACCATTTAGACATGTAGACCGATATTAAATTTGAGGACACAAGTAGGTTTTTGCAGGATATTGCTGAATTGAACCTAGGAGATGCAAATGGATATATAAGCCTATCAGACTCTACTGAGTATTTTAGGACTTCAAGCCATCTGGCATCTATGGGGCTCTCAGACTCGAATAGGTTAGGAGCCTCAACACCTATTTACATTCTGTAGAGAGACAAATCACATTCTCTTTCATTTAATTTGCGTGCGTATTAACTTAAACGCTTAAGTTAAAATAGACGCCTTTTAATGTAAAGAATTATATTTAGTTTAAATTTTGATTAAATCAAATTATCTTTGTTTTAATTTTCTAGAAAATCAGAAGAGAGATTTTTATAGCTCTTAATTTAATATAAAACATAAAACGGATGTAAAATGCATGCGTTCCTTAATTAAATTTACACTGTCTTGTAAAAATTTAACCGAATGCAAAACAGTGACACGGTTAGTAGAGTTCGATTTTATGGTGTTTCATATTGCTGGTAAGGAGAATGGTGTAGCCGATGCACCTAGCCGACCGAATGAATCTGATGTCGATCTGATATTTCAAGGTCCTTTGTAAAGTTTAGATGATTCAATGCATAATTTCGTTAGTCAAATCGAGGAAGCGCAAGGATCGGATCCCTTTACATTAGTTTTGCCCAAAAGACCAGGATATGTTCGTAAGCTCATAAGTTGTAGGTGGTTGTTATGCGAAACGTCTAGAATTCAACCACGACCACATGTTCCGTTGGAGTTACGGGCCAAGATTATCCAAGCGTTATATGACATGGCTCATCCATCCATTAAAGCCACCATTCTATTGATCAACGACAGATACGTTTGACCACACATGTCTAAAGACATACGGGTATGGGTAAGAGCCTGTGCCAAGTGTCAAACGTGTAAGGTGTGGAGACATACCAGAACCGAGATAAAGACCATTGGAATACCAATCGGACGGTTCAGACACGTCTACATAGACATTGTCCAGATGCCTGAAGTAAATGGAACTAAATACTTGCTGATTATGCTAGATAGATTTAGTCGGTAATTTGAAGTGGCGATTTTAAAAGATATGACAGCGCAAGTCTTGTTTGCTTCTTCTACATAATTGGATATCGCATTATGGTGTTCCGGAAAAGGTCACTAGTGATCGCGGTAGTCAATTTATGTCAGAGCTTTTCGTAAGATCTCTCAACGTCATGGGAATCACTATAATTCATACTAGCGCGTATAACCCACGAGCAAATGGGATGGTAGAAAGGTTACATCGTGAACTGAAAGCTGCATTAAGGTGTACTAGTGGAACAAGCTGGATACACGATCTTCCTATAGTACTACTCGCCATGCGCAACAGATATAGGGCACAATTAGGTACTTCCATAGCAGAATTGGTTTATGGAGAACCATTAAGTTTGCCTGGAGATCTTCTAATAGAAACTCCAAGTAGTCTTGATTGGGCTTCTAGTTATGTAAATTGGTTAGCAGGAGCACTTAGAGATAAGATGTGTCGTTTAGCTCTGACCAAGACTAGAAAAGCAAAAACCAAATGCTATGTGTCCTCTGATCTAAATTCGGCTTCGCAGATGTATATAACTAATGAAAATAGGAAGAACTGCCTGACACCATTTTTTAAAGGACCATACAAGGTCAAGAGGATGACTGACAAGAATGTCATCATAGAAATAAATGGCATTGAGGATTGTGTTACGTTGGATCGTTGCATTCCCCAGTTTATCTGGATCGACAATATCACTGAATTAACAGATGCGTCGAATGACCGTTCTATGGGCGAATCTGATGTGTACAATCCCACCATACAGGCACATAATGAAATGCAGAACTCAAAAGACACGTTGTCTAATATAGCAAAATCTTATTCTACTAATTCACAGCATGAAAACTATTTGTCGATACCAGATTATTTTGAAGAACCTGTGATCACTGTACCGGGCGAGATGACGACTTCAGGGGCGCTATTATGCACAACTCGTTCTGGAAGAGTGCCACGTCAGCCGAAGAATTATGATTACGTCTATTATAAGTCGTCTTTTTTGAGAAGGTGGTGTATGTGGAGGAAGTTAAATCCTCCGCCTTATGTAAAATAACATTGACTGACAAATTTAAACCACCATGGCTGATTGTAACGAATTTTATTTAAAAAGAATTTTTTTCTTTTTATTTTCCAGAACATTCTTTTTTTAAAATATTTGATTTGAATTGTGCGCCATTTTCAGTTTTTCGAGTGTCTCGCTCCTTGACTGGTCTTGTTTATTTTGGTCTGCTGCATTTTAACAATTTTCTCTAGTAAACGAATACATTTCATCAAATATATTACTCCATCAGTTGCTTTTGTTCTAATATAAAACAATATTAAGAAGAATCGATCTGGAACAGGTAATTTGATTCATTCTGTTGTTCACGTATATCTCTTTCCAAATTATTTGTTCGGGAGTAATATGGTCCTACTTTCGCATTCCGATTGCCTAACATTAAGTGTCGATTTAATTGTTATACCATTTAGACATGAAGACCAATATTAAATTTGAGGACACAAGTAGGTTAGTGCAGGACTGTGCGGAATTGAACATATAAGATGCAAATGGAAATATAAGCCTATCAGACTCTACTGTGAATTTTAGGACTTCAAGCGATCTGGCAATTATGGGGCTCTCAGACTCGAATAGGTTAGGAGCCTCAACACCTATTTACATTCTGTAGAGAGACAAATCACGTTCTCTTCCATTTAATTTGCGTGCGTATTAACTTAAATGCTTAAGTTAAAATAGACGCCTTTTAATGTAAAGAATTATATTTAGTTTAAATCTTTATTAAATCAAATTATCTTTGATTTAATTTTCTAGAAAATCAGACGAGAGATTTTATAGCTCTTAATTTAATATAAAACATAAAACGAAGGAAACTGCGTGCGTTCCTTAATTAAATTACATTGTCTTGTAAAAATTCAATCGAATGTAAAACAGTAAGTAAGCCGGCACACAGTTTATAAAAGAATTGGTATACGCCAAACGTAAATAAAGACAATATGCAGCGCAGGTGTAAAATTATATTCATTTAAAATTATGACTTTTAACCAACATATTAATAAGGCAATAACTCACTCATTTACCTATATAATTTTGAAAAACCCCTGTATTCAACAGAATTATGTATTGCTTCCTGTGTTATAGTTAGCGAAAAACTATTTTTAAGCAAAAAAATCCATACAGGGTGGTGATCAAAATGAAAAAAACCAAGCCTGCATAGTTGGAATAAATAGCATTCTCGGTTTTTACCTGCCATGCAAAATAGCTAGAATCCCGTCAGACCTAAGTAAAAATGCCTTTTGAACTAATTTGTTAGTCTTTATGGACCAAGGTTTTTTAGTTATTATGGGCCAAACGCAAACCAAATTTTATTATTTGTCAAGTACAAATGCGACATTCTATCTGATTCGTCTGTTCAAGGAAAATTATCGTTGTACTAAACCTGCAAATTTTTATTACCTAATAATCATAAACCCGAAGATCTCTACATGTTGAATTTGACTAGATAATTAAGTCTTCTAATAAGGTATGCAACCTGGAGACACAATTTTGTGCATATAAAACTAACCAATTTATAATTATTTGTTCAATCCATTTACTAAGATGTGACATCATAACAGCAATCTATGGAATAACATTAAACAGAGCGTATTTAACATTGACTGCCGTTTATTACACTCACCGACTTCATTTTACCAAGAAGATCGTGCAACGTACCTCTCCTTCGATGGCATAAAAGTCTAAGCCTGTATAACAAACAAGAAGCTCATTCACATATCGTCGTTTCATTTTCAATTCACTGCACTATCTCACATAAATTGTGGCCAAAAAAAACATGGTATCCGCTGATACGTTCTGTGTAATTTGTTTACTGTTGTGGATTGAACGTAAATCAACTGTCATGAAAATACTAATAATTCGAGAATTCAAGAATTATATCAGACAATTTTTACTCGAGCACTGATAACATTTGCATACACCGGGGCTTTTAAACTGAAATAATCTTAAATAGCATTATATAAACTTTAAGGTTTCACTATAATATAGTATTGCCTAAGTTAGCAAGGACATTATTATAGTTTTGCATTTATTGAGAACACTTCAAATATTAGAGAAGAAAAGGTAGTATAATTAGCAGACAGTTTTTGATATTAATGTTAATTCGGTAAGTATCGTCTAGGATATTTACTGCGGAAAGTGAACAGGATACTGCATATTATTTCACTAAAACTAACTATGTGGAAATGGAATGAAGGTTAATATGTCGAAGTTCAGGTGGCTGAAATTATTCTGCTGAAAATTTAGATCAATTATATATTAAAACCATGGGCTCCATATCAGCCAACAGTGACAGAGATCTTATTGTACGTATATATTTTAAATGCCTTGTGATTCCACATCTTGAATATAAAGACCTATATATATTATTTCTCAGCAAGAAGATTATTTAACTGTGATATATTTATTTGTTGAATGATGTCATTATTACATACATCGAACAATGCCACATTTTTTATTTTGCTAGAGCAACAGTTGCTCAGAAGTAGATTTAGTTCTACATTTTGTTGAACTTCAACATAAATTTGAATGGATTGTGTTGGTACGGTGTTATGACAGGTCAACCAGCTGTTGCTCCATGGACATTTTCGACATCCATAGTTTTAGCATCAGATAATTTCACTACAACCATTGAATTGTTTCCCCTTACAGACTTAGGATATATATTATATATTGTGAACTGACTTTAATTTCACCTTCTTGAAAACGCTATTTTATGGTAGCTCTAATACTGCAGGTTTATACATTGGTATAGGAGATAGAACCTACAAATTTTGCCACATTCTTCATCCAAATATAATGTTGTTATACTTTAGTTTTGATATCATGTATTATTCGAGAAGCATAGTTTTGGCATCAGGTTGTGGCAAAGCAACCATTGTTCCACTATTCTTGGCAGAATACTTCTACATATCAAATATTTTGTGTAACTCGGTAAATGTTACATATAGTTAGTTTGCTTTACAATCGAATATTCGAAGACTTCATACGACGTTAGATATATTTGTGAAGGTTTACACTTGCGTAAAATAGATTGTACAGTCCCATAGTCCAAAATTCGTTACGTAAATATATAGTATGTTTATGAATTTTTACCTACCGATGAGTCGCCAGTAAGCACGAAACGAATGTGCACTGTCACTAAAACTATAGTATTTGTAAAGTTTACAGGCTCGGTATATATATTTTAGATTGTTAGTTGTCATTGGAATCGCATAGTCAAAACCTTATATGTCGTTATATCTACTTCGGAATCTTTAGACCTACGAATGCTAGATTATAAATTCCAATTTTCCTGAAATCCCAACCTAAATATATATTTGGCATTGCACGTAATACCGACTTCTATTGACGAGTCGCCAGTAAACACAAAATAAATTTGCACAGGACGTTTTCTGTTTATCCTGGGCAGGTTTAAAATAAAATCTTACGCGGTGCGCAATAGTGAATACATATATATATATATATATATATATATATATATTTATATATATATATATATATATATATATATATATATATGATTATTTCTCAGCAAGATGCTCTATTTAACTGTGATATATTTATTTGTTGAATGATGTCATTATTACATACATCGAACAATGCCACAGTTTTTGAATTTGCTAGAGTAACAGTTGCTTAGAAGTAGATTTACTTCTACATTTTGGTGAACTTCAACATAAATTTGAATCTATTGTGCTGGTACGGTGTTACGACAGGGCAACCAGCTATTGCACCATGGACATTTTCGACATTCATAGTTTTAGCATCAGGTACTTTCACTATAACCATTGAATTGGTTCTCCTTACAGACTTAGGATATATATTATATATTGTGAACTGACTTTAATTTCACCTTCTTGAAGAGGAGATAGAACCTACAAATTTTGCCACATTCTTCATCCAAATATAATGTTGTTATACTGATGAGTCACTGCATGTACAAAACGAATGTACACATGAGATTATAAATTCCGTTCATGCTGAATTTCGTTTCCCTTGATCAAATTTCTAACCAAACCTAGTTGAAAAATGGCAAGGCAAAATATAATTTTTTTATAGTGTTTTTCACATTTGAGAGCATAGTTATAAAAATATGAAAACATTTAGTGTGATCGCATCACTTTACCTGCCATATTGAAGTAATTTATGATCGCGATTATAAATGTTCGACAAATAAGGCACGCCATATTTCATCCAACTACGTAGCTGTTATCCAAAACTACACCGAAATATATCGTTTTTTCAGTTTTATGTGAAGAGCGCACATAATCAGCCGTGCTCGAATGGTCTCACAAATAAATTACATTTCCTTGTTGAATAAACTGCGAATTGCTTTCAGCCTATCATTTCGCATCGTGCAAATTTAAATAGTTGACATTATAAAAAATCTAAATTGCCAAATGTTGCACATGGATAAGAATACATAATTAGATCCTTCGAATCTCTCTTGTCTCTAAATTTATTTTGCCAGTTAAAGCATTGAAAAGCCAAAATTTTGAGTTGCAGGAGATTTCATAAAGTTTAAAATACTCCAGGAGTCTTCCAATTAGGCGGAAATGTCGAAAAGTATATTATTTGACTATTTGACACTTGAAAGTTATAAAATGTTTTCCTATGCGCTCTAATACTCGCGATAACTCTAAGATATATTACTTTATTAATCTAACTTATTTTTCTCACCTCACGGATTTCAATTTAATTCTACACTGACTTTCGTCCTATATTTGAAAAGAAATTTTGTATAATATCTTATTATTTGTGACACACATTTTGCTTTAGATTTCTCTGATAATCATTATTCATAATAAAATACTATAAACTGCTTTTTTAAAGTAAAAGTCCTTATGTTCATGGTTTGGAATCACAAATCATTTAAAATATATACGTACACTAAAATCTCTGTAAAAGTTGGGTGATGTGGAGCCTATGGCGTTAAGACATAATTAATCTACACTTTCAACAGTATAATTTAACCACCTGAACTTCGACATATTAACCTTCATTCCATTTCCACATAGTTAGTTTTAATGAAATAATATGCAGTAGCCCGTTCACTTTCAGCGGTAAATATCCTAGACCATACATAGAAAATGCCAATTAATGTCAAAAACGGTCCGCTAAATGAACTACTTTGCTTTTATAATCATTTTCCGATTTTGAATAAGATCTATTTACGCACACAGACATATTGATTTTAAATCAAGTTTGCATATTTAATTTACCCAAATGTTATTCCTATCTGCAAATTCAGTGATTATTCTGTTATAATAATTTTCAATTCATTAACACCGCCTAAATAAGCGAGTTAACCAAAGAGAGTGTTTAATATGTAACTGAAAATGTTGTATTTTGTGGGGCGTTATGACACATTAGACAGAATAATAAGCTCCAATCCAAACCTGCTTTCGTTCTAGCCCTAGGTCCAGAAATATCTTGGCGTAATATTTGAAGAGTTCTCAATAAGTGGTTTTATCATTTTGATAACCGTCCTGTATGGCAATTATTGCTTAAATTAGTTTTTTCGCTAATTACAATACCGGAAGAAATACATATTTGTTGAATACATTGAAATTTTCCAAATTATATAGTTATATGAGTGAATTATTGTCTTATTAATATTTTGGTTAAAAGTAATTATTTTAAATGAATATAATTTTACACCTGCGCTGTATAATGTCTTTATTTAAGTTTGGCGTATATCTCTTCTTTTATTAACTGTATCCTAGCTTTCCTACTGTTCTGAATTCGAATGAATTTTTATAAAATATATATTTAGTTCAGGGACGCAAGCAGTTTCCATCCGTATTATGTTTTATATTAAATAAATAGGTATAAAAATCTTTCTTCTGATTTTCTGGAAAATTTAAACAACGATAATTTTAGTTAATGAAAATTTAAACTAAATATAATTCTTTACATTAAATGGCATTTGTATTAACTTCACCATTTAAGTTACTACGCACGCAAACTAAATGAAAGGAAGTGTGATTTCCTCTTCTACAGAATTTAAATATGTTTTTTCTTAGGTTAGATTATGATATTCTGAATTTAGAAAATAATCAAAGAAATAAAAGCTAATCTCCCATATCTCAAATTGATCTGTCGAAATTTCAGAGCATTGGAAGTTATTAGGATATTGGTAATCTAACAAAAATTTAATATTTAAATTTCAAATGAAATTTGCAATTACGATTTGCAGTTTCGTTCCATATTGATGAACTGAATCGCATTTTATCGGAGGAAAGTCGGTGACATTCAATGCAAATTCATGACGACCTGCATTTGTTTTTGGAGACAAAATGGTACTTTGGTTAAATTTTATTGGTTTTTCCATAAAATACATTTATTTAAAACAGAAAAATAACAATGTATATTTTGTTTTTAATGATAATTTGATATGGTTCAATAAACCAGTCTATTATATATTTTTATACACTTTTCTGATGGTCAGAATATCTGCTGACTCTTTCCCGCTAATTCTATAAGAGCAAACCTAATTCCTATTATCTTAAGAAATTGAGCTCTAACAATTTTTTTAGCATTAAATTATTAAGAAATGAGTCCTATAACAACTAAATTTTACTGTTATATGTCTACACTACCATTTTTAGGATTTAACATTCCTAAATGCTCCGTAATTTAGTGAAATCATAAGCCAATATGAATGCTTGATGCTCAAATTATGTTCCATCTTTTTTAATTGCGTGCAAAATGCCGGTTTAGCAAGAATTTATGCGTTACCATTTCAGATATTTAGGTAGAAATATTTTTGACTTTCGCTTAATGTGAATTATCACAGTTTATCCTTAATTACACTATCGTTTCGTAGTACGGTTAATCATAAAATAACATAACCTATTTCCTTTTAATATTATAAACGATTATTGTAGGACATACCTAAATTTGGAAACAAACGCTAAAACACTATGCCTAATGCGTAAGGAATGTGTCTGTAATTAAAAATGTTAAGCAATTAGATATATTGATAAAAAAACACAATGATGAAGTACATTATATTGGACATAAAAGAAATTAGCCTAAATAATATGGCGCAACATAGAAATTAAGTACAAAAAGGGCAGGTTCATTTAAAATTACAAGTTATAATAATATTAAAGGAACCGACAGGATTATATTAGATGTTTTGCTGTATATATATATATATATATATATATATATATATATATATATATATATATATTATATATATATATATATATATACTATCATTTCTAAGAACGGTATATCATAAAATAACATTACTTATTTCATATTAATATGATAAATAATTTTTATGGTACCTAACTCGATTCAGAAAAAAAGAATAAAACACTCTGTCTAATGCATAAGAAATGTGTCTGAAATTACACATGTTAAGCAATAAGAAATATTGAAGTAAAGAGGAAATGATAATAATTATAAATAATATTGGACGAAATGGAAAATAATCTAAGCAGTGTGTCGCAAGATAGAAACTAATTGCAAAAACCACATGTTCATTTTACTTTACGAGTACAAAAAAAATTAAATGAACCGAGAGGATGATATTAAATGTATTTGCATTATATATATATATATATATATATATATATATATATATATATATATATATATATATACATATTTATACATTTTGGGTTTTCAATTGATTATGCTAGTGGTAACAAATCTGACTCGTTTTAACTGCTGTTTCTTGTTTTGACTAGTTGGTGAGTGTGTATGCGTTTGTGTTTGTGTTGTGTATGCGTGTTTGCATGTAAAGGTCATTCTCGCAGTATTGCGAAGTGATGTCTGAGATCTTGTCATTATTCTTTTGATAGCTTGAGAATTAACCATTTGTGCGCATTGTTCACTGTTACATATACAAGTGCTATTTTCCCCAGTATAGTTGATCGTTTCACCTCGTTGCGCAAAGTTTTCACGTGGTAACAACGCCAGTGTTGATTGCAGTGTTAAACGCTTACATTGTTTGGAGACTTCTGTCATCGTATGCGCCTCTGTTATTTCCACTTCAGTTTGTTGCCAATCCGATTGTACGTTTGTTGATTGGTAACAAACAAAAACAACCAACAACAAACCCAAACAAAAACAACAACAACACACACACCACCAAACCAACAAAACACAACCACACAAAAAAAAAAAAAAAAACACCTTCTGTGCCAGTCTCTTCTCGTTAGTTATGTCAAGATGTGATTCCCGCAGTAAATCCCAAGCTTCGTAGAATGTAGACCTTGAAATTCTTGCCTTGGTTTTTAGTAAAGTGAAACATTTTATCTCTCAATTCTCATACAAGCGAATCTATTCAACTAAACGCCCAATAGAGACATTTGGAGCGTCTATTAGAATGTCTACATGTAATCGCCATGATTGGTCATAACCAAGTTCTGGTATGAAAGATTCCAAATATGCTCTGTATCTATTACGCATTGCAAGCAAAATTATCGGAAAATCATATATCAAACATGATAATCCAGCGCATAGTAACGCAGAATTTAGCCCGCTGTGCAGAGATTTGCTTTGGGATTATGCGCACATAAGTGTCTAACTTCTATTCGCATAGTATTCGATTTTATTTTGTATGGTTCAGTCATAAATTGACGACCACAATCACTATTTATCTTTCCGTTACACAACATCGCGACACCCAATGATGCAATGAAATAATTAAATCTTCCTGCAACTCTTCTTAAGCTGCCATATCCTTCGGGCTTACATATTAAAATTGAAGACTGAAATGATCCAGAATTGTAAGCAGATACCTCCGGCCAGAAATTTCGAGCAATCGTATATACATGAAACGACCCGCTATTATACCGATCGTTTTCACTTAGGTTTCGGACTGACGTCAAACTTTCGAAGATTGAAATTGAACACAGGTCCTAATTAAGACCTTTATAGCTGTTGACATTTTTGTTTTTACTTACATTTTGATGACTATCCTGATAGTTGCCTTAATGAAAGGGTGACCAAATATATGCAGCTTTTGAATTAACTTATACCTTAATTCCAACCGTTCAATGCGGTCTAGTTTGGCTCCTAGAAATTTCACATAGTAATCAATTACCTCCAAACTAGTTCCGTGCATATGCAGACATCATAGCCAATTAACCCACAAAATGATCGACAACCTGCGCTTCCATTATTTTCTGGGCAAATCATTAGATTATGCAAAATAGCCGGCGAGTGGCTCTGACCTTACCAAATCTACGTCTGATACATTTGGAATTCTGAGAATATCTTCCACCTTTTTAAATTTTCTTGAGATATGGGAAATATTACAATAAAATTCGTGAAATAATATCCATCCAAGATGTGTTCGATATTAAGTACTGCAGCATAGTTTGCTTATAACTCCTTCCCAAGAGTGTCTTAACATTTATCACGTCTTTGCGATTTCCTACTGTTGAATCCTATTGTCCTAACGATACCAATATATCTTTGATGTATCACTGCCCTTATGACTACAACGGAAACACCTGTGACCGATAAAGCGGCGTACAGCTGCGCGCGGTGTTTATCTCTAAATTGAATGCATATGATGACGTCATATATATACAAATGGTCAGGCTTAAAGAACCTCAGCCTTCAGATGCTGGAAAGCCTGACTTGCATTCTTTAAACATCCTCCAGGAAATTGTATGGGGGTAATCTCCATAGGCTATTGATGGGATTCGTTTTGGTGATCTTTGCAATGTTAACATCATGTCCTTCAATATTCCTCATCCAGTAGCTTTGGTTCGGTAGAAGATACCAATCACCTCTCCTTACCGTCTTCAATAGACGATAATTGCCACAAATCATCCGTTGTCTCGGGCCAGGCTTGGGAGCTACATATACTGAAGATGCAATGTTGAAATTTGAACGCTAACAAATTCCTTCTTTCCTGAATAGCTTTATTGTTCAAGAATAATTTGTTGGTTATTCTAATGGTTGAACATTCGACAAACAGGTTAACAATGCCACCAAATTTATTTAGTTGGCTATACCTGTCTTCTTCCATTTGTGCTTATCAGTGCTCATCAGAACCACGGCCACATGTTTCTTGATGATTTCCACCAAGTCAACGGCGAAAAACTTCATCCACCATGACTTACCTTTGTTTGACAGCGACAATCTCAAGATTTGCTTCTATGTGAAATCTAATAAATGTACGTTCTGCAATATGGTGATTATTTACCATCGAAGCAATGCAACTGAAATTTGATGATATGAATTCCTTAAAGCCACACATGCGCATCCATCCCTACGGCTACTATTGGTGCGGTCTAATCAAGCTTTCTTGGGATATACGTCTGGCTACAGGAGTATTATTTTTTCCATACACTTTTTAAGCTCGGCATACTTGCAAGGTAAAATACACCACTGCTGTGGATCTTGATCACTCTCATACAGTTCGCCTACCAGGTGCATGTTCATTGTCATTTGACCCTGAGAATCCGCCATAGCTCTGCCTAAACAATCTATCTTGTCTTTCACAAAGCTAAAGTCATTTGATAACGCAAACAGACTTTCTTTAATAAACGGAATTGCTGCTTAAGATGTGAGTCAGCTGTTGGTGCACACAACTGAATATCTTATCATCTGAGCTAAATGTGCCCACTCTAGTTACAACACATCTTCAGTGCCTCATAATTTCGTAGGTAATTTTCTAATGGATATGCTGTTTTCAACTTCCTCCGGAATATCAGGCCCGATGAATTTTGGAAGTAATATGACGTAAAATACAGCTAAAAGTTGATTTCCGATTTTTTTCTATCTTGCTAATTCAGTCAACTATTCAGAACGCTCTGGTTGATACTATATTTGAAGTTCTTATAAAAGAAGCAAAAACGAATGAATAGGTTTGGTGCCCATGATGATAATATTGAATTTCGGTAGGCTACTTTTCCAAGACTCAAGTCATGAATTAATAAATAATTACCATGGATACTTTGATTCTTCTCAGTTTAAAAGTCTTCGCGTCGTCAGCCCAACCAGACTGATTGTCTGGCCTGCAAGTTTGTAGTCTTTTATGGCTATCCATATAATTGCGAAAAGTCCGATCTCCATTTTTCGCAAAGCTTCAGCAAACTGGATCCTAACATCGCCGTTGCCATTTTTAGAGGCCTTTCGTTACTACCATTTGTGAGATTATGAGAAACAAGGCACCGGGAACCCAAATATGCAGAATGATGGGCTCATTTAGAACAATTAATTATATCAGCACCTTGTTTTAGAATAAAATTCTTAAATCCACTGTTAATTACTCTGTGTACTGACATTTAATGTTGTTATTTATTATGTTAAAATGCGATTTATTAAAACACATCTTTTATAAAAATAGCGTCAGTTAATTTATGTAACATAAGTTCAAATATCGACATTTATATGTATACACTATGTGTATCACACAGCTCACGAATTTAAAAAACTGAATAAAAGAGTCAACACAAACAAATAAATCATTTTGGCAATATGAACAGAAAAAGTTCTAAAAAACTTAACAATGCTTTTTAAAAATATATTTTGATTTATGGAACCACCGGCAACGTTAAATATCCCAAAAGTTTATTTATTCATATGAGTAGGTAATTTGTGTAACATAGGTTAATTGAACTTCAAACTGTAGAGAAGTATACAGTTGGATTATTGCATTAACTTTGACCCATTAAATTACCGATCGTCAACCGATTATGGCGAAACAGAGCATGTTATTATTTCAAGGTGTCGCGATTGCCATAGTTGTTTTCGAATGTCTCCTGTCAGATATTAAAGCTCTGACGACAAAAGAACGGAATATGTTTCTAAAGGCGCACAACGACTTGCGAGCTCAACTGTTAAATGACAGAGTCGAAGGACAACCGAAAGCAAAAACAATGCCGATGCTTGTCAGTTATTTTTCAAAGTTTGATGGATTTGGAAATTACTAGCCCGTTTTTTTTGCTATTGCATATGTTAAAGCTTAAGATTACTAAAACTGAAAAGAAGATAGACAATTAAGCCATCGATATTGCGCTGCAGTAATCATATGTATAATGTCAAAACGTTTTAATTTTCTCTTTAAAACTTCAGTAGCAACCAATTAAATAGCATATCTGTGGCAGAAAATCATTTCATTATAGGTCATTTAATATATATTGCAATCGTGTTATTTAAATTTTCGTAAGGTATTTTTAGTTTGTTTCCTTGTTCGTAAATAGCTTTAGGTCAAATTGCCTAGCGTATAGAAATAAAACCGAACGCCTCTTTTCTTACGGATATGTATTAAGCAAGCGACATTAAGTAATTCTCACGATTGAAATATGTTTTCCAACTTTAGTGCTTGTCGTATATTTATGGCATTAATGAAATTTTAAATTCTTTTTACCATCTATAGTTAACAAAAACTAACCTAAATATATTAAAAACTATTAGAAGGAGTCCTAAAATTGATTTTTATACTAGACAATCTAAAATGTTTCAATTTTCGATTGTTAATTAATGCCAATTAGTAAGAAAGAGACAGAAATATGCAGACACACAGAAACAAATAAACACAAATATTTCACCAGTATATCTTAATTCATTTTGTACCATGTACCTCTTCTGTACCATCATGTTAGTATTGATTACCGATAATATAGCCATTGTGTTGGTTCACTTTACATATCCTTTACAAAAAAGCTTTATATAAATTATATAAAGTGAGTAAAATTTGAAGTTGCATTGCCGAAGATTTTAGATGAAGTTAGCTTCACTACTGCTGGTTTACAAATTCCTATAAAATAATATGCCGTATTATTTTCTCACATTCCTCATCCAAATAGTGGGCAAAGGGCGTAATAACGGCTCCTATTGACGAGTCGCTAGTAAACGCCAATCGAACATGCACCAGATTATACTTTCATGCTGTCTTTATTTTATACTTCTGGTTATATTTGCAATAATTTGTTATCAGGTTTGCAACACCAAATACACACTTACCATGACATTTTTAATCTCTAATTTGTAAAAATTGATAGATTATAAAGTAACTTTAGATCTCAGCATAACGATTTCAATTTGGAAAAACTTCGAAATGTCATTTATAAAAGGTATGTATATGGGTATATCAAAAGACGTTGATATTATAATAGACACCATTCTTGCATTTCAATTCCATATTAAAAAGAAAATTGATATTTATATTTCCATTAAATTTTCCATGTAGAAAATAAAACAGCATATTTAATATGACTAGGAAACAAAAAACAAAACATTTACATAAGATGTATGCTAAATTTTGATTTCCCATAATTTTACATAAAACTTATCAAGAATTACTACACATATGGGGCTTGATGAGATTTCTTATTAACGTATACTTTACAATTAATTTCAGAAATGGAAATCTGAACTTCAGCAATCAGCGCAGCGTTGGGCCAACAATTGTACTGTGGGTCATGACACCATAAGGGATAGGCAAACCAAACAGTGGTATTGGTTGGGCAAAACTTGGCTGGAACTTACAATGTAGAACAGTATGTTCGATTATTTTCTATCGCTTAACATATTTCCTTTATTTCACCCATTATACCGATAAAACAAATTATATGAATTTGTGCAATTATTACATTTGTGTAGAATTCATATTTTCTTTCGAAATTACTAGTTTACTTCCTCAAATTCCTGTTATCTCTTCGAAAGTGAGTTAATGATTTAACGCTACAAATAATCTCAGCAAAATTCTCTAATTTTCTTTCAATTTCTACATTCGTTGAATCCTGAAAAAATATATTTAATCCAGTTATTCTTCACTTCTAAATAGATTAAAGGTAAGTTAAATAGCTTATGCCAAATATTTCCCAGCTCCTGCAATTTGTAAAATGGTGTACACCGGAAACATTAATTAAATTAAATTTAATGCGCTCTATAGGGACCACAAGCACCATTTGACTAATTTTTTAATCGTTAAGGCAAATTAGATTAAAATATTTCTTAATTTATTTCGAATTTGTACTCATTATTTTAACTGTTATATTTTCGTTATATTAGGGCTGTGCAAATGTGGTGGAGTGAATATCAATATTATAATTTAAAAATCCAACAGATGCAACGGCGTGTGTGTACATTACACACAGGTTCGCTAAAATAATTTTGCCAGTCTTTTTATTTGTCATAATCTAAAGATACGTTAGCTAGTTAATTGAAAGTTATCTTAATTAATTAATACAGGCAACATACTTTGTTCGCCTGTAGGATGTAATGCAGTTATTGTGGGAGGTGTTGCGTGGTGGCTATTTATTTAACTATGTCATAATATTCCTACATGTTCCTGGTAGCTGAGGTCTGAATAAATGAGTGTCGTGGGCCCTGCTTATAATCTGTCTCAGACCTCTTTCAAATGGCTGATTTGAGAGGGCTTAGTCGAGTTATCATACGTGTTGCAAAGTAAATTAAAATTTATTGTTAGTTAAAATTAAGCGTGCTCTAGATGGCAACAAAATAAAATATTTTCCACACAAGTTAATATCGAGGCACAAAGGCAAAGTCATAATAAACACAATAAATAAATCCAAAATGTCGTAGAACAACAGTTACAGTTTTCGGATAAACGATTAAATTCACACAAATGTATAAATCCCGACTTTGAGCGTTAAATTACATAAATCACCGGCGTATTACGTGTGGGTGTGTATTATTATTCAACAAAACCCTATTAATTACAAGTATAATTGCAGTTCAAGAAATCTCAATTAAAACAGCTTGAAACTAACAGAGCTTTTTTCTAAAATCGCAGTTAAGAGAATGATTGTCTAAAACCAAAATTAGTATATGTGACTCTAAGGAAAATTTAAGAACTGTCGTCATATCTCTATGGTAAAACAATTAAATCGACACTTAATGTTCGGCAATCGTAATGCAAAAGTTGGACATTATTACTCCTGAATAAATAATTTGGAAAGAAATATGCATGAACAATGGAAGAAATTAAATATACCTGTTCCAAGGCTTCACCTTCTCTATTATATTATATCAGAACAAAGGCAATTGATGGAGTGATATATTTGATGATGATGTAATCGTTTACTAGAGAAAATGTTAAAATGCAGCAGACCAAAATTACAATACCAGTCAAGGAGCGAGATACTCAAAAACTGAAAATGGCGCACAATTCAAAATCAAGTATTTAAACAAAGAATGTTCTGGAAAATAAAAAGAAAAATTCTTTTTAAATAAAATTCGTTACAATCAGCCATAGTGGTTTAAATTTATCAGTCAATGTTATTTTACATAAGGCGGAGGATTTAACTTCCTCCACAATACTTAAATACCCTAATTCTGATAGTTTTAAGGTTATTATATTTTGTTGGGCTGTATTCTCACTAACTTGACCTTAATAGGTGGCGTGGGCTAAAACGACCGATGTTGGCTGTGCTTACAAGGCATGTGCAAAACCATTTCCCTATGGAGACTCAATCGTTTGTAACTACGGTCCTGGGTATGTGCTATTTGTGACAATGATTTCAATTAAATTCGTAAAGATATTTTAAAATAAATTTATTTTTCGACGTAGGTGCAGAATAAATAACAATGAAGAACATTTTGCAAGACTAACATCTACGTCTCGCGGATATTTTAATATATTTTACCATGTTATCTTAATAAAGGATAATATCATAATTATTTTTATCAAATAATTACTTATTAAAAACACGTGTGGAAATTATTGGCCAAATACCTACTGTTGATGAATATTTTGCGCTTCATACAATGTTAATAAATTGCTCTTTTTTTAGTTTTACAACATGACATATAAAGGCGCATATCCATCTATTAAAAAAATAATTTTGAAAAATAGATGGAATACTCGCAACAATTCTATTAAAACATCAATTTCGATTAAAAATTAAAAATATTGAATAATTATATAATAATTCAAGTACAAACATCTATTTTATTATTTAGACTGACTTAAGTTCAATTGGTAATTTAAATTTGCCTGTATAAAAGACTAAATATTAATTGTTAAAAAGACATATCATTTGTCGCCCTATCGGCCTATTAAATTTGTTTTCTGCAAATAATAAAATAAATTGAGGAAATGAATGGTTTACGAACAATTTACAAAGACCAATTTTGGACGGCTTCAGATTGATGGGACACATGAGAACCCATGAATCAGGAGTTAACACAATTATATACTGATCTACTAAGGGCATTAATTATCCCGTAACAGCAAGTTTCTTTTTAAAATGGAGGAATATAATTGATCCACATAAATTGCGTAATTGAAGATATTTTTAAATCGACTTACATGTCTATGTCAACAAATATTCGTTGCTCATTAAACCTATTCTCGCTTTCATTTTAAATAAGAAAGGCAAATTTTGGCTAAGCTCGTGGTTTGTTCATGATTAAATCAGTGGTTTTCATTATATTTTTAAATAAATTATTTCCTCTAATTAATTAATATATCAAACATTTTAATTTATATTTCAGAGGCACTTTTATCGGAGAACGTCCTTATGAGGCTGTTTAATCAACGTAATATATAAAAAAATTCCATTAAATATATTAATGATAAAAATATTTCAACGCATTTTAATTCATTTTTCCGAAATGACTAAATTTTGCATAAAACACATTGAACTTGCGATATGTGAGGCCCTTTCGTCACTACCATTAGAGAGCCACTGTTATGCCAAGCCCGGAAAATCCATATATGCGGTATGATCATCTAATTTGGAACACTTAAGTTCCTCTGAATTATATTTTAAGCTACAATCCTTACCAGGATACGCTGATATTCAAAGATTATAGAGCAAGACTGTGGTGACCTTGAAAACAAATATCCACGTCAATTGCCTGAAGCTAATTTTAGATTTTTCTCACTGATTAATAATCATAACAATAGATAAATGGATTACAATAATTTATTAGCAAAGATATCTCAGACGGAACCACGCAGTGTTCCGCTTGTACAATCCAGCAACGCAGATAAAACTCTCTTCTTAACCTTCGACAACTCAAGTCAAAAACTTCGACAATATGAACAAAAGAACTTCCAAAAATTTTACAATATTTAAAAAAAATACAATATTGTTTTACGAAACCAGCGATAACATCAAATGTCCAAAAATAAAACTTGATTTATTTTTATATGAGGAGTTAATTGTTGTCCAATAATTAAATTAACCTTCTCAGATATAATAGAAACAAATAAATTAAAAGCTTAGACATATTATTGTCATAATTATATATTAGCCAAGACATTTTTCAATTGACCTTTAATTGCGGGCCTTTATTTTCAAATCTGTGCTGCATTTTATGTGAAATTTTGTGCTACTAATGATATTGCAGTAGCATTATAAACTACAAACCTGTCCCGAGAGTGTGCATCTCCAACAAATCTTATGGAGATATTAACAAAAGTCAAGAGACAGCAATGTTCTCTAATAAATATTAACATTTGACTAATTTC
>JAQBSW010010155.1:0-25581 GCA_029291075.1 Eudiplozoon nipponicum
TGCTCCTAGGACTAATTTATTAAAAGAAACAAGTTTGATAATGCCCATTGGTATATGATAGATACACATATTTTGTTTAACTAAACCCACGCAATTGCCAAAATATTACCAGGTTCACGATATATTATTATCAAAAGAAATTCCAAATTCGTCTTACTACCAAATCGATAGAACGCAAATTTGCATAATGTTCTGAACTGAAACGTCTTCAAATATTAGATAACATTTGAATTACTGTCATAAAAGGAATATGCTTTAAAAGAAATATGTTGCACGACAAGGACTAGATTAATTACCTTACCCTTGTTGCGCTCAATAAGACAGTCGAATCAGACAACTTGTTGAGCCCAACAAGGAGAAGGTAATTACAGGAATATATTATAACATGTACTTAAGTAAAAATGGCTATAATTGTTCATGAGATATGTTATTTATATCAAAAAATATTTCCAAAGGAGAAAAAACCGGGTTGTATTAAAGGTAAATTTAAAGAGATAATTAATAAAGGAACGGAACTTAGAATATGTTAAACAAGTTTAGAATAAATAAGTAAGATTAAGGTAAATTTAAAATAAATAAGTATGAATAAAGCGGAAACAAAAAGAATTCAAAAATAAAATGAATATTTAAAAAAAGTGTATTGTAAAATATTAATAGAGAGGAAAGATTAAAATTAAAACTATGCATGAATAAATATAAAAGGACAATACAGAGCAAAGCTGAACAAGTCAAAAGTAGCATAGCGCCCACAGAAAAATAAAAATAATTGAACCTGAATAAAAGAAAAAAGAGAACAGAACAGAACAGAATCGCGCAGAACGGTGAAAAACAGTGCAGAACAGAAGAGGAAAGAAAATAGCAGAGTAGAGAAGGACTGATCAGAACAGAAGAGAAAAGAAAACAACAGTTCAGACAAAGCTGAAGAGAACATAACATAATTAAAAAAATATAAGTCGAACAGAAAAAGAAAAGAGTAGAGCAGAACAGAACGAAAAAAAAGTGAAAATAATCAAATAACTGCGCAAAGCAGTTCCGAGAAACGTGAAATAATAAAATAAAGTAGCAGAACATACTTGAGCTAATCAGAAATGAACGCAAAAGGAAAAAAGGAAATTAGCACAGCATAAAGGAACTAAAAAGCAGAATAGAAAATAGCGGAGCAGAATAAGAAGGAAAATAAAATAGCAAAACATCAAAGAACAAATCAAGACAGAAAAAAATTAAATAATAGAATAGATTAGTACAAAACAAAATAAAAAAGAAAGAAAATAACAGAGAAGGGTAGAACAGAACGAAACAGAAGAGACAAGAAAAAATATCAATCAGACCAGAATGGAAAAGAAAAGAAAAGATGAGTAAAAAGAGGGCCGAACAGAACGGAACGGATTAGAAAAAGAAAGAAAACAGATGAACAGAAAAGAATTGAGCAGAAGAGTACAGAAAAGTAAATAACACGGCAAAACAGAACTGAAAAGGACAGGAAAGAAAGGAAAATAACGGAGCAGAACAGAATTGAACAGAAAATAATAGAAAATTACACAGCGTAACAAAACTAAACAAAATGGAAATGATAAGAAAAGAAATGGATAAAATATAACTGAACTGAACTGAAGTTGAGGAAAATAGCAGAGAACCTTAGAACAGAACAGAAAGGAATAGGAAAGAAAAGAAAATAGCAGAGCAGAAGAGAAGGGCGAATAGCAGGCTCAAAGCGAATAATAAAAACGAGTTTAATGCAAATTTTAAATGACTAATCTAAAACAGAAGAAAATCTGGAGGGCAATCTGATGAAAATTGATTATACCACAACAATAACGCAATTTTATTGGAAGAAACATGTCTTAGTTTCACAGAAGTTCCATATGTTCAGCGCTTGCATGCAATTATGGATGAACTATTACAATGTCCATCAATGGCTATAGCCGCAACACTTGCTCCAAAATCTATGAACAAAAGGCGTCTAATATTGGACGATTTTTCAGTATATGCAATCAATTCATGTGTGAATTACTGTTGTCACTGTATGTCCGATCACAATCTTCAAGGACTTGAAACGGGAAACGGTAAAACGCATCAGCACATGCAATCGACAGTAGTTTATACATGTTAGATGAAGAATTAAATCCGAAATATCACATTTGGAAATTCCAGATTGCAAAGTTGTTTTTAGTAAATATGAAACTTGTTCTGAAATAAAAATGAGGAAACGCTTCTACTGAATAATTTTTGTTGCTAACAAGTTAAGAAGCAGAAAAAATAGGAATGGTCATTTATTTTAAAATACAAGATCACAAATTGTACGCTAGGTGAATTTTAATTATAATGAAAGTGCAAATAAGTTATTAAGATCGTTTTTATCAAATGTTTTTAACTATAATGCAAACTTTATTCAAATTGGCCAAATACTCAATAGTCTGGCATAAAAAATCAAATGAAGCTCTCCGCTGAAGCTACACATAAAAGCATATTTTTTTTAAATTTTAACAGCGCCCAACACCAGTACTAGTGGTCAACATAAAATTTGAATACACATCTAAAAATGCACAAGTTAAAACGCATTTAGGTAAACAAAATATATTTGGCAAAACAGCATGAATAACATTCAGTCTGACAACCGTTAAAGAAATGCTATATAGACAATACAATTGATTGCGCGGGTTGTGGTAACAATTCTTTAAATCAAGTTTGCGACCTTAAAGTAAACACCAATCTCATTTCATTTAACTAGTCGTCGGACAACATAAATGATCATGGAAGTCCGAAACTCTTTAGTGCGTGCGACTGGCAGTAGGTATGTTATGTTGTCCAACGACTATTTCAATAAAATGGGATTAGTGTTTGTTTCAAGTTGGCAAACTTGATTTAAAGTATTGTTATCACCACACGCGCAATAAATTTTTGTTTAATTGTATTGACTATATATGTAGATGTGGCGAAAGTTGCAAACAGTCAATGTTCGTGACAGCATATAAACTGTGTAGCCGATATTTCCTGTCAAGTACAATAAATGACAGATTACTAGAGGCGAGAGCCGCATATCTAATTTTGCTTTCCATATATATAGAATGCGGTTTGATCCTGGCTAGTCAGTTTGCCGTCGTAATCTGACGATGATCATGGAATTTCGAAACACGTCAGTGTGTGTGCCTGGCGGTAGTTTTGCTATGTTGTCCGACGACTGGTTAAATAAAATTGGATTGGAGAATTTAACAGAACACAAAGCAATGTGAATACCAAGTAAATATTTGAAACCTGACTCCAAATAGTAGTATACACGCAAGGGAATTTAACAGATATGCCGCAGAAGACGTACATTCTATGAATAAGAATTCCTTCTTATGCTAAATCGATTAACTTAATAAAAAAACATGCTGTACATTTCTGTCGTCCTTTTAAAGAAGAGTTGTCATGTTATATTTTAGCAAGATACATCGCTAATGACTAAATACTGCAAATAGGGATTCCATGCTGAATTAAAAGAATAATTTAACACTTTTAACACTCATACTGTTTGACAAACATTTTTAAAATAGAAGCTTCAATTTAGCTGGTCTATATTACAACACTAAAAAAGTAACTTCGTCTAGATTTGCCAAAAGATCCTTAACTGATTTATAATGTTAATCGGTTTAAAGAAAGGTACATAAATAAACCGTGATTAAATGTGCGGATAATGTAATTAATTCCTTAAAAAAGTCTTCATTCTTGTGATACCTAGCAATCCAATTTTAATGACCCAGCTGCACAATTTATAAAACTACCATTTTTTGTACGCATTGAGGCCTTTTGTGATCCTCATTGCACGACGGCAATCTAACTGACGACGACTATTCGTACTAACCAATAAGAATGAGGTACGATCTAATTACCGTTCACTGGCGATGTTTCGGTACCTCAATTTCAGTACCATCATCATGGTTCTAATCAGACTCACACTACAATGCTCACCATAACAGATTTAAGCAAATGTTATTAGAAGCCTGATGATAGTTTTGGAATTGAGGTACCGAAACGTTGCCAGCCAATGTAGATTAGATTGTACCTCATTTCCAATGGATAGTACGAATGATGTGGAGGTCTTCGGGGTGAGTGGACGAATCCACACCCAGCCAACACGAAGACGAACTCGATGCATAATTGGAAATGAGAAACAATCGTATTTTTCCGAAATTGAAAGTGTAAATCTACTACGCATGAAAGAGAACCGTGGATATTCAAAACTTGATGATCGCATTGCGCAATTCAATACAACAACGGTCAAAAGATTTCCGACGACAATTAAACCGCAAAGTAGGTAAAAACACGATCCGCGGCTCTCGTTTCATGTAATCTTCCACGAATGTTATTTGACTGCAATTATAATCCAAAAAAATAACTGCAATTACGAACAGAACACCGGTGCCGCTGTCGCACATGAATGTGATTTGTACAATTAAACAATATTTAATTTTGCATCGAGCAGTGGATCTGATGTTGGTTACTTTACATACACACTAAGATTGGAGTCTGAATTTTTAGTTAGAAATGCGTCAGAACATGCGAGTAACTGCAATTTTTGCTATATTTTGCTACTAGAGAAATAAAGTTATATTGGTGTTTGAAACCTATTTTAAAATTTACAACTGTCCAATTTGTACACACAACAGTTGGGCTGAAGAAGCGACCGGAAAGGTTGTACAAAATTATTCGCTCAAAATTGCACTCAAATTTCAAATAGCATCATAGCTAACAAAAATTTAAAATATTACTTAGACATAAATCTAAAATAGAAACGTAGAAAAATTTAATAGAAAGAAAAGCCACAACGTCTAACCAACCTAACAAACACCTTTTATTACGTTGAACAAATTGACTAATATGGCGCACATAACGACATGAGAGAAGAAAGTTTCCTCTGTGAAAGCCTCAATATGCCTAGTTAAATATAAAACAGCAACGTTTCTAATTTTGTAATATATTTAAGTTATATTAGACAGAAGTGTAAACCGTAATTGCATCTAACAGTTCAAACTCCATTCCGTATATGGTTAAAACACAAAGACCGTCCCCTACCAAAGGAGTACCGGCGAACGAGTAGCACCCTATTATTGCTGCTGCAGTTGTGGTGTACTCCGGTGCATGCTGGACGTTATTGCCATCGGATATGCTTTGATTAATACATACGTGCATGCACGTTTGTTCATCGCAATAATGAAGGTGCAAATTTTCGAGATATAATCAAGAAATGTCAAAAACCTAAAAGTGGTCTTAATTCGTAGGTAAATTCACAAAATTGTTTCCTAAAACTGTTTTTGCGCACTTACAGTATAACGGTACTGATCTTTGCATAGACAAAAGGAAAATTAAATCATTTTTGTATGCAACAGAAGTGAGGATAAGTAAAATGGCATGTAAGATGAACCAGAGGAAGGATAACAACATAAGAAATCGAGATTGGTGTTAACGTCAAGCTCGCAAACTTGATTTAAAGAAATGTATAAGCCTTTGTTGAAATTCATCTATGAAAATAAACTGTTCCAATTATTTGAGAAATAATTATGGTAAAATCATTGTCACTGATTGTGATAAAAACATTACTAAATAAAAATAAAATATCGAAAAATGTAACGTTTAGGCAAATTGTCAAATTCAAAATCCTTGAGACAAATTTAAGCCTAGATTCTCATAAAGTTACAATGTAAAATATGTCAAATTTAAGACAAATATTAAATTAGCCAATAAAGATGTTATGATTTTACTAATCGTAGAACTTACTAAACTGCTTATTTAAGTTAAACCAATATGTATCATTTGAAAAAAGTTTCATGTTCATTAAAATAATTACTTAATCTCCTTTTTTCATTAAGCATAATTAACCAAAAATTACTTACTCAAGTACTCTATTAGGAATCGGCAACTGCTGAAGGTACACGTGTGAATCAAGTTCACTTAAACTGTTGATGAATATCATCTTACGGCCAAATTTGCGACTTTAAAATGAAATAATAAAAACATCTTGAAATTCAAGCTGCACAAATAAATCAGACAAGCTGAATTACGCTAAATATTATAAGCATTTGTTTTAATTCTAATAAATGTTTCAAAAATTGCGGTTGCCGATTCAAAAAATTTACGAAACCAGTGCAAGTTTACATAGAAAATCGCCCAAAAGAACACATACTACAACTCGTCACACGTATTGACGCTTTTCTATCACGCTTTCGATCACCATCGGAGCACGACGGACAACTGATCGAAGAGGATCAAACTGAGATGCACATTTAAGGAATGGAAAATCTGATAAGCATGTCTCGCACCGAGCAGTCATGCTTGCGTTGTACATGATTGGAAATGATGGCTTCGCGTTTTCTGTTTTATTTTCCACATATTGTGCAGCAATGGAGGTTTCAACCACGTTAGTCAGTTTTCCGTCATGCTTTGATTATATGCACGGAAGGTCTAACGTGTTAGTACGTGCAATCAAAGTTAATTTCGAAATATTTTTCGAATGATTTAATACAATAAGAATTTTTCACCCACATTGCTCTAAAATTCGTTATCACAACACGTGCAATCAATGATTATATAATAGGATAACTTGTATACTGTGGCGAAAGCTGCACAAATGATATTTTCGTGAATGCACAGGTATTTTTTATCTGAATGCTCCCGTCAAGTATGAGGTATGCAAGACGATTATGGGTTATGAGGCATAACTTAATTTCCATACATTTGAGTTTCGGTTTGACACTTATTAGCAAGTTTGCCGCACTGCCCTTTTGATAATCATGGAGGTCCCAAACGAATCACTACGCACGAGGGACGGTAGTATAATGACGCTGTGTGGCTTGTTAAATAAAAAGAGATTTGTGTTCACCTAATGACGGTAAACTGAATTTGAAGAACTATTCCGTGCGTTCGGAGCGTAGTCTGGCACCCACGAATGAGTTTTCTGCACGTTCGTCCCGCATTCAGCAAAGACGTTAAAGTTTATATTTGCGCAAACTTGCATATATTGTCCGTTCATGTATTGCCTGAGTTATGACAACCTGCGCAATCAATGGTAGTTTAATTAGGGCAATTACCAATTCAAAACCATTTCACACGATTGCGTGATTTCTGTTCTATACTTACAGATTTGAGGCAACTGATTGGAAATTAAGGTCTGAAGAGATTCTGTATAGGCGCCACATGAAGGGGAGGCTAATCAATAAAAACATGATTTGGGCAATAGCTGAAAATTGGTTATAGCGTGCGGCACAGTGACTCAGTGGTTAGAGTCAACGACTATGAAACAGACGTGCCCAGGTTCGAGACCTGTCCGAAGCGAATTCCGGACATTATTTGAAGAATTTTCAATGAGGACGAAACTGGTCTTCTGGATGAATTGTCACTTCTACAATATACTACGCTTAGTTTATACTGACATATGTGTTTATAATGTTATAATATTTACCTCAAGCTCGCTACCTTGATTTAAATAATTTCTAAAAGGTACTCTATCCTCATTGCCTATAAACATACCGTTAAGCTATTGATAACCATGGCTAATAGTTTTGCCGAATAGGTGATCAAATTATTCTTAAATTGAATTATAAGAATTTGCACAATTACTCCGAAAACATGTCGTCATGCAATAAGAAAGTAATGTTACGCAATAAAGTCGTTCTAAAAGGTTAAGAGAATTAAGAAAAGATGCCTGCTTAAAGCATAAATAAAATTAGCTTAAAATAAACATTGATTGAAATGAGAACGAAGATGTGTTGACTGGCTCGAATCAGATGAGTTAGAAATAAGTGTTATCATGTTTTTAATAAAACGTTTCTTAAATTATGAATGGAAAATTATAATAATTTTAGTAAAATATCTAGGAGGTTAATCGTGAAAATATTTTCGCTAGATAGATAGAACAGTCCTTGGCAAACTGTTACACCTCTTAATCTGATGTGGAAAATAATATTTTTGAATATATTACATAGTTGAAAATTCCCATTTCCAGACCTTTATATGTAAGTGTATGAAATGATCCGATCAAATGTCTCTTAATTTGACAGAACAATCGAAAAGTCATACGAGAGTTGTTAAAACTAAAATGATATAGCACGAAATATACAGTTTATTTTAGGAATTCGCCAATTAGAGCAGTTTAAAATAAAGAGAAATACACACAGTACTCTGCATTATATTCTGTATTATAGTCACGTAATTTTATGGCTACATTAAAACATGACCGCGAAGGGTATGAGTAAAATTCCTATATATAATATATATTTCCTAGACTGCCTTAATATAAGTCTCTTACTCCTGAATAGTTGCGATCAAAATGAACAACATTCTTCCAAAAAATCGGTCAATAAGGCAGTTTTAGTAAATGCGTGTCATTCAAAACAAATTCTAAAACATATTTGAGAAAATCCATACAGACACTTTAACTCACAATCGCACACATAAAAATACATACGAATTATTGATAACGTAAAAAAAGGTAACGAGGGATTATGTAAGGTATCACAATTTTATATGCAGTTAACTTATTTGCTTATAAAAGCAGATCTTTTCGATATAAACACTGAGTGCACAAATCTTGGCTTAAAATGTGATATAAGTTTGACTTTAATGGCTGTAATAGAGTTACTAGAAATGTGATAATTGCAAAATTTGACGAACCTTCATTATTTGATTCCTGGATTATAATCCGAAGCCCATTAAAAGAATGAAAAATACTTGAAAAATTGAAACCGAGTGGAGGAAGGTGAAAAATTGAAATCCAAAGTAGAATGAAATAATAAAACCGAATGAAGTAAAGTGACGAGCAGAACTCGAAAGATACCACGAGAAAAATATTAAAAGAACAACACCCTTCATAACCTGAAGGAAAACTAAAATCAAGAGAAGAGTATGGAGTAATTGAAACACAAAAGAGAACAGCAGAATTCAAGAGTAGAAAAGTAAACAACTTAAATTGAGAGAATAATAATGAGACACGGAAGCCCATAGAGAAACTGAAAAGCTTAAACGTACAAGATAATTGAAAAATAGAAGCCGATAATTTGACAGTGAGATAGAGTGAAAAACGAAATCCGAGAGCAATAAAGTGAAAAATTGAAACCGAGAAGGTGAGTGGAAATTTGAAACTACGAAAAGAAAAGAAAAAATAAAACTAATATGAGAAGCGCAAAATTTGAAACCTAGAGAAGGAAATAGAGCAACTGAGACCAAGCGAATTAGCGCAGAAAATTGAAAACAAAAGAAAAAGAGTGAAAAATTGGACCAAGCCATGTTAAGTCCACAATTGTCACTTACAGAAGGCGAGGAAATAATTCACAACTAAAAAAGACTGAAAAATTCTAACAAGTGGACGAAGTGTGTAGATTTGAAAACCGGATGCAAGGAATTAAAAATTGAAATAGAAAGAAGAAGAGTTAAAAATTGAAATATTGTGAAGGAGAGAGAAGGCCTGAAACCAAAAGATGAAGAGTAGAAAATTGAAACAGAAAAGTGTGAAGTAAAAAATTTAAACAGGAGTCAGAGAATGAAAAAAATAAGTTAAGAGAAGTAGACTGAAATTGAAACCGAGAGAAGAAAAGTGAAATCTTAAAACCGTTGGAAACAGAGTGACGAACTGAAATCGAGCAAAGGTAAGTGATGACTAAAAATGAGTGAAGGATATTTAAAATTGAAAACAGAGAGTAGGAGTGGAAAAATTGATTCCGAGAAAATGAAAGAAATACTGAAACCACCCATCACTTACATCAAATTCTGGTGCAACATACACACGTGTGCGTTCTTCGCTTGTATTAATCGAGCTGCATTTTTGTAGCCCCATCATTGACTTGATCGCAAAATGCATACAGTTAATTGTTTATTTATCATCTGATTATCACCTTCCTGTGGCATACTCATGCATGGTTTCATTAATATTTTAACAATTGTGAACGTCTTTTCAGAAATCACTTTGGCACAGGAGTGCAAATTTAGATGTTGTTTCAACATAGGTGTTAAAATCCGATCAATTGTGTACGTATAGGTACGGATAAATTATATCTTTGGTCGACATTAACAGCTGACGTTTTGCTATCGACCTCAAAACAATTTTTTTAAATCTTTTTTTAAAAAGACAGAGTCACGATTAATTTAATCCGTGAGTTATGTTTAGGGTGGAATTTACTTTGAACAAATTATTCTAATAAATATCGTTTGGCTCATCGTATTACATATTGTACTTAGAAATATGATCATTCGTATAAATTTAAGGAAACACGTGACTAAATTATTTCTTGTATTTGAACAAAATCATTTCAGCCTTGCCAATGCTTGAGATCTCACATATTTATCTTCAAGTTTAGATTCACACTATTAGAATTCAACTAAGCAAATATTCCTTACTATTCCAAATTATTTGAAACAAACTCTACTAGTGCAATAAAAATCATTAATGTGCTTCAGTTCAAGTAATTATGTTGAAAAATAACGCCTAACGATTATGATTAATTTACCAGACTGCAAATGGTCATGTGTCTATTAACCAAGTTGAATTCTGCATAGCAATTAACAACATTTTGCACGCTTACCTGATAATTGGTCTGAATACAGCAACTAGAAACTTGACAAAATAACTTGGATGCACCAAATATAGAGCTTTGAGATTTTTCTTGAAGTTCCTGTCGAAACTGTTGTACGCCTGAATCATCCACTTAATGTTGGGCTTATTCAGACTTGTCAAACCGTAGTGAAAATAAACCAGCGCGTAATCATTTGCCACATACTGCTCCAGAATCTTAATAACGTAACTGAATATTAATACAAAAAGGAATTCAAATATCCATATTTTAAGTTGCTAATGCATGCCATGCATTAGTTGCTAACGCCACAATTTAGCTTACAAAACTTATATGCTAGTAAACGAATTTATAGGCGATACGAAATCAATAGATCTCAGAAAGCACATGATACCAAGGCGTAAAACACATATCGTGTAGCGTGTTGTCTTAAAATTTAGCACTCAGCCTTCAAATTAAAAATTTCTTTCGCTTGTCGCCATTATTCATACATTTGAAGAAACTCTACGATGAACAAATTAATTGCTAATAAAAAGTAGAATTCGTAATTAATATTTGTAAACACCGTTTTGTACAGTATTCATTTTTATCTGATCAGCCTGTTCTATAACGTAAAAAGGGAATTATTGCAAGACATTTGCCGGAATTGACCGAGCGAAGTATATATATATATATATATATATATATATATATATATATATATATTTAAAAGAGTATTGTTATGAAAAACCGCAGGATATGAGAATCGCTTTACATTTGGATATATATTTTTTCAGTATAAAATCAACATGGCATCATGTAGCAATGGTAGTTCGTCCAGTAGGCCGATTTCGTCTTCATTGGGAACTCTGCATATGCTTTTCAGAATTTTCCGCGGAAGAGTCTCGAACCAAGGAAAATTTTATTTACTCTGCGTCTCCAAGCATTATTTCACGCGTACCACATACTATACCAAAATTAAAGTGACATAACAACAAGTTATTTCGATTAAAGTCCCAGACGTTGAAGCAAATGTATCCCAGTTCGAGTTCGTGAAAAATACTGCAAAGTACTTCAAGTGTTCGCAGAATAGACAAAACCGATTAACTGGATGACATGCCTTTGCTACTTGATACCATGTTGAGCTTATATCGAAAATAAAATCCTGTCATCAGAATTTAATTATATTTATATATATATATATATATATATATATATATATATATATATATATTCACACAGAAAAGTTATACTGTATAATTATAAGTTCCATTGAGAAAATTTTATGCTATTAAATAAAATTGAACAAAGAATTTTTTTATTTATGGTTGTTTTACGGTAGAATGTACGAAATAGATATACAAAAACTATGTTAACTTGAAGCTAGTAGCTGTTACTTTATAGTAAACTTTAACCCTATCTAGATGGCGCCCGTGAACTTAGATATGAGCTGACAATAATTTAGTACAAAACTGCTGATGACATGGCATACTTACATATACAGACGTAGATCATGAACACTAGTATCAGGTAGGTCAAATGGAATCCCTTACCACATGACCTTTTAGCATAAGGAACTGTACAGTGATATAGAGGCTCACTATACAAATTATGAGATTCGCCCAAGTGAGTAGGGTCCCCTTATACTGATTCTCTTATTATTCAGTATAACCGTCTCATCTAGACAAGATTAAATATGAGCTATCGCTTCTTTTAATGCTTTTATTTTAACAGTCACTGTTCGTTTCATCTATTCTATAGAAGATATAGACGCCAATCTGCCACTTGCAATAATGTTTTGGAATTAGAAAGAAATAATTAGGATTATTCTCTCATAAAGGACGCCGCGTAGTAAAAAATTTCGAATATTATTTCATTTATTACTCGGTCCATGTTGCTGGGATATTTATTTCAGCAGTACATACTTGGTATTTATTTCAAACTTTCAAGCATTCTTAATAGTACTATGGCGTTGAACGTGGTCTCGACAAGAGCCATTTTGTTGCGTTATCTGCCTCCAGGGTAGCTACTGAAACATATAAAATGGCGATATCGTGCTTTTATAAGATATACGTAGCGTCACCAGTCTAATAAAGTTTTTAATTCCTCGTAACTAGTTCTTGCTATCATGGCTAATGATAAAAGTCTTATGCAGAAACGATTGCGAAATCATAAGTTTTCTGAAAAGGAGAGTATTCGTTTTCATTTATAGCCGCCAATAGGAACAATGCGACTGGCTAAAAGCCCACCAATCATTACTTTGTAAAACTATATGGCTGCGTAATTTAAACGACCATTGGTTGCGCGGGCGATGATAACATTTACTATAATCAAGGTTGCGAACTTGATATGTCTGCGTATTTACTGACACATCAAAAATAAAGCATATAGCCCTGATTCAAGATCAGTTACATAAACTACAAATTAACGTCAATAATTTCAGCACAGTAATATTAACAAGCAAAATCCATGATTATTAGGTAAGGCATGATGTGAAATGTATCTTTAAACACAAATTCATTATCGCAGAGTAATCTAATTTGGATTTATTATTGAATAAACAGTTTAAATTTAATAAACCGTAAATAAATATGGTAAACAGTTTTGCATATACTTTAATTACAATATAAGAATAATATTGTTGAGTATTGAATTTTTCATGTAGTCAAATGCGAAAGCCCTAAATTCGCCGCTTCAAAATTTATTTATGTTTAGAACCATTTCTTTTTTTACTTTCAAATGCCGCTGTATACGTTAATTTAGAGCGTAATTAAATATATTTCTAACCAGAGAGTTAATTAGCCTTCGCTTGTTGTGCAAGTCGCATAATCCAGAAACTTGTTAATAATAAGGATGCGTTGATTCCGAATCTCACCTAGTGTTAATTCGATATTTCGATTTGGTTCGGCTAATTACCACCAGCCACTATTTCAAGGTAAAACTATTTCACGCAACATACGTTATGGATATATTGCGTGAAAAGTTATTTTTGATAAAATACCAACGTTAAAGTATAGTTTCTCATTTATTCTAATTCTGAGATTAATTTTCATGATATGCACTTGCACGTTGCACGGCAAGGTTGGTTAAACGCCACAGATCTATAATTTAGACATTCTCTAGAACAGGTACAAAAATAACAAAAAAAACCGTGAATTGTACATTTCGAAATATTATGCATTAAAATTGATGGATCAAGTACAAAAACTTGTCACACAATCAGTCTGTAATTGATGTTTGGTTCAGTTGAGATTAACTTGTAAAGTTATTTAACTTTAAAACGCATGCGATTGAAATTAAAAGAAATAAATTGAACACCATTGAAGGTAAAGTATGAAATCTGACTAGGCGTTCATCAGTTACCTTTTGTGCTTTTACCAATTTGGCTATTTAAAATAAATAAGAGGAATATGTTCGTCTAAAACTAATAAGAAAATTTATGAAAATAGATTTTCTGCACGTTACAAATCACAGTGGTAGTAATTGATTTGGGAAAAAAATTATTATAAATTATAAAATATTAGAGTCCTATTGCATTATATATGTATATTTTGGTGTTCTTATTCAGGGTAGAAAAAGAGATATTTCTAATTCTGACACTGTTAGAAAATTAAGAAAGTCAAGAATAATTATCAGATGATAAATAATCTTTCGTTAATTTAAAAATATAATAGGCAAATGCACTTTAATGCAATATTTATCTACAAAATAAATGTATTTTAAAATATTTAAATAACACAACTTCAACTGATATTGTAAATATGTTCACACAAATACTTCATTTAAAATATGTTTGGAAATCTAGTGGTTTTAAAAAAATAATTGTTTATTAAAAAAAGCAAATTTCAAAATGTACTGATGAGCAGTTTAGTTAAGTTATAATCGATTCTAATTTGAGTAAATGGCATATACCTAAGGCAAAAGTATAATAGCGCAATCAAAAATAGGAACGTTCTTTTGCCTGAGGGTATTTTTAATGTATACTAAATGAAATATTTGATTTTCAGAATGTAGCTAATGATTATGTGTAGGCTAGTTTACATAAAATAAAATGAGATGTAGGGCTGTTAACTATTAAATATTCATCTTACCTAAGAAGACGTTGATGGTTGATAAATCCAGCAGGGGGCAAGCGACACGCACTGAAAACAATCAACTTTCTCCCTAATTTATCATCTCCGGCAACTTGCATAAAATTTAATCCAGAAATATCCGCGAAATCGCTGTCTAGAACCTGTTGCACACTCATTTGCTATTAAAAGTGATAACGGAATATTAATTTTAATATTTTTATCACCAATTAAGCGATATAAACATTAAAAAATTATTACTGCCAGCAAATAAAAAATGAAATTTAAAATTATAGAGAAGCAGAAAAATCTTAGATTTGCAAGGTAATAAAGGCGAATAAGCCTGAAAAAAATAAATTTACGCTTCGCTAAATAAAAATATTCATACAGTTTTGAGAGTGAATTCTGACGGTGATTATTCTTTAATCATTTTATATAAATCAAGAATACCAAATAGTGATAATCTCAAATTCCTCTAAGAGTCTTTCATATGACAAAGGATTGCATTCGACAACATACGCAGGAAATGGGAGATAACAACAGAATATAGCGACAATTAAGTCCTACAATCGAACTTTAAAATGCCGAAATTTTCTGAAGTGCAACGCCAAATAAAGTAGCCGTAAAAATTGAAAGATTTATGACATAATTTTGTTTATATATATATATATATATATATATATATATATATATATATATATATATACATATATATAATTGGATTGAAATGGCAGGATTTGGACTATTTATGTCATCAGTATAAATGTAACATTGTATCCGGTAGCAAAGACAATTCATTCAGTAAATCGGTTTCATCATTATTGATAAAGCATAATATACTATCCAGAAGTTGCCACGGTCAGAACACGAATCAGAGCACATCTGCAACGGCGTCTGGGACTCTGTGCATTGCGCCACTGCTACGACACACTACACGCAATTTTAACTTCCGCAGGTGACATAGACTCTGATGTCAGACGGCCAAATTATAATAATAATAATAATTATTATTATTATTATTATTATTTTTGTTATTATTATAATAATAATAATAGTAATGGTAAAAATCATAATAGCAATAATAATGATTTTAAATTTTTTTATTGTCCTAATCTGAAGTATTATCATTATATATATTTTTTTAAATTATTATATATACAATAATAATGGTTGCAATTAGGGGTAAAACGAAATAATCGTTAAGGATAAAAATGTAATGATTTGGAAGAGGTGGATCCAGCCTAGGCAACACACAAAAAATCAAAGCCGCATACACCTCCACAAAACATATAACTTGGACAAAGTTAAGCATAGCTTAAAGCAATATCGGCAATGCGGATTCCTTGCGGTTTTCTTTTGCTTCCCCGCATAGACAAAACAGAATCTCATCGTTAGTAATAGCTCTGCCACAAGATCATTGCTAAGCAAGATACATTGACAGACTGCGCAAGTTTCCGAACTAAGAACAAAGAAAAACACGTGGAAACTGCCCTTATAGAAGAACTCGTCATTTATTGCTATATTTCCTTGTGGTTTACTTAAATTTATTCCCTTTTCAAAATTTTAATCTTATTCCCCTATTGTTACTTGACGCCGGACAAGAGAAGAATGCTCTAAAGTGCGAGCGGAATATAGGAATAGGTAAAACGTAATTAGGCCAGACTTTCCTGTCCAAAATATTTAAACTATACACTCAGACCGAGCGAAAGTTGATCTCTTACAGAAATACTTGTATTATTTTAGGTTGTGCTAGCAGGAATTTGGCGTACAGATATATTAGTAAACAGAATTGCTACTCGCAGCAATTAAAAAATAGTAAACTTAGTTCATAGATATCTGCGACATCAATGGACACGCATTTCATTTGATATTTAGTATTATGTCAAGTTTTACTTGAATAAGCTTTGTCACAATTTGACGGCTGTAAATTACATTTTCAACTGGAAGTTCCTACAGGTCAGAACCTACTAATCATTATAACGTCGAACACATAACCAATAGGGAGGGTATCCAGCGTTTAAACTTTATGGCAGGATTTGTTTAGCTATATTATTTGTGGTTATAAGCGTATATATTAGACGATATTTAAAGTCACTCATGCAGGAGTCAAGGTTTCTGTGTACCACTTAGTTAAATTTGGAATTAATATTGGCAGAGATTAAGTTCTCGAGCATACATATTGTTGTCAGATATAAAGCTGTCATTCTCAGAAAATTTAGCAATTCCTCAGTAAAATGTTAGCAGTGGAGCTACCAAACTAATCTTGCTAAGTTGTTAACAAAATATGTTTCATAGGATTCCGTCACTGTTTTTATTGAATAAATTAACCGGCTAAAGTACAAGTTTCAAAAACATAATATTTTATTCGACTTGAAAACTTCAGTCAAACTCCACCATTACTTTCATTAGAACTGTTGAAATTTTAGTTATAATGGTAACAGTAATATTAATATTATTGATAACAAAAACTTCACAATCCAAATAATGATAAAAATAACTATCTAGTAATTGTTTTATTATCATGAAAGCAAATTAGCATAATTCAACAAAAATATAATAATACTCTAAAACATGTTTATGAAGATGATAGCCAAAAAATTGACAACCTGTCTAAACGCGAGTTTCTTCATAGAAGAATAAATTTACCTAAAGCATACAATCTTTATACATTACGAATCAACCCCATCCGTAAGTACAAACACTGGCATACACAAACATGCCATTGTCAAAATAACTAAAACCCAAAAGACAGCCCATGAAAAAATGCAAATAATTCTTAAAATCTGATTTGTGCGAAATCAATTACTCAAATAGAAACTAATGAAAATCAAATCTGAATAGTTTATTTGGGTTGATGAGAATTTCCTAAAGCAGGCGGTGTATCACTCAGCAGTAATTGGACTTCCCATTGTTTAGTGTTTGTTTTTTAAAACAAATTAGTTGCTACTGATAATGTCTATAAGCATTATCAATACATATTTATATATGGTTTAAAAGAAATGTTTCATTATTACGTAGAGTGAACGTAAGCCCGTTGTTTCGTACAACACGTTTCAGGTGATATATATATATATATATATATATATATATATATATAATGATCATATTGATGATTATATTTATACATTTAAATGACTATAAATTTCAAAGATATGCCAGACGAGTTGCACAATTATATGAAGTGAATTACTGGTTCGTTTCTAATTGAACAAAAGGTAAATTTTGTTGTATCTAATTAAGAAATATTCAATTAGATTTTTACTTCTGGACAAATTGAATATTAGCAACAAGTATGCATTCCTACAAATTTCATTAAGATAACTATTGCCATCAACTTTGTCACCAATAGCTTGTGAACACTAGTTCTATTTCTTCAAAATTATTGATACAACTAATTCACGTACGGTAACGTAAATATCTGTATGTCTATAGATTGATGAGTGAATAAGATAGTGCACGATTTCGTAAATAATTTTATCGGCCAGATCATACATTAACGCTACCGATGAATCCAAGTGTAAACAACTACGAAACAGGAAGATTTTTGTTTTGCCTTTTTGTTTGTTTATATTGTTATCTAGGAAACAATGGTACGCGTTATCAATGCTAAATATAAGAATTAAATTGATGGTTAAACTGAGTTAAAATAATCAGCAATCTTCCATTGCCGCCCAAGTAAACTGATATAATACAAATAGGATATGCTTCAGGTATGCGAGTATTAGTCAACTAATCTGTACTATACGTATATTGGGCGTTAAATAATTTATTTACGCCGTACAATTAAGTTCACTTTAGGAAATATCCAGGCGACATATGCCTTGCACTACTAGAATTTACTGATAAGTTTGAGTCGCCCAATTATTAACGTTCAAGAATGCAATTAAAAAGTTATAGTCAGAGGCAAGTATTCAGTATTTAGCTAAATCACAATGCCAACGATAGTCAGTAACTAAAAATGAGAAATTTAGGACAAAATTTATGGAAAAGCACTTTATTTTTAACTCTTGAATAGGTTAATTGAAGTCATGGTGGATAATAATAAAGATGGATACACGGATTTACAGAGAGCGACTCATTTATATGACACATCCTGCCAACAAGGATCAACACTAAGTTAAAATAGATTTATTTGTAAGTCAGCAGAAAAAAACGCTTGTCGACAAAGTTTGGATGGGCGAAAAAATTTCAATTAATCATTTTAATATTATTAAATGAAATTTTGTTACGCAGGCAGTAACAACAATTACTTTAACTAAGGTTACGATCTGGCTATAAGCACCTTACCCATTATGCACATACATTTGTTAATATCAACCAAGCATTGCATGGTGTAGCAAGGCAATTCATCCAGTAGACCGGTTTTATCCTTATTGGGAACTCATCATGTACTGTCCAGAATTTGAGCCCTGTCCGCGGCAAATTCTGGACAGTACCTGATGAGTTCCAAATAATGACGAAACCGGTCTACTGGATAAATTGCCTTTTCTACACTATATAATGCTTAGTTTATTCTGAAAAATGTATGTAAATAATGAATCACGTGTTTTTATCAAGATCGCAACCCCGATTAAAGAAATCATCTTGATGATCAAGATTAGAAAATACTTAGGATAGGAAAGCCTATAGCTCTTAACTAAGTGATCATAGATTTGATTCCTGTTTGTATTAGTCACGGCTACGACGGCTTTATTTGACAACAAAGGCGAGGACATGATCTAAATGATTAACTGTATATGATATCCTAGGAAGAGGTAATGGGAACAATAAACAAATTTTTACTATGTGAAGCAAATTTGGAAATCTGTTGCACTCAACAATCTTAACACAACGTGGTTTGTATTCGCTTCTACGTAAATACGTAAATATATTGTCTAGATTATTATTTAAAAATTTCTAAATCATCTTTGAGGATTTCAATTTGTCTATAAATTTAACTAATCAAACCTTATAGCGAATCTGCTGTTAATTACACGTTCTGACGCGTTTAATACTTCAGTGTTTACCTTCAGAACGTGATGTCAGACAGTCGAACAGGTCTCCAACCACAACGTTTATCAACGTTAAAATAAAATGAAAATAGCACTCATTCCTAGTTGTCAAATAAAAACATATGCTAATAAAATAAAAGGCGACCAAGACGAAATAAATATCCTGGCATCGCTATGGAGGATTAAATCAGCAGTCAAAATTGATTTCCTTAAAAAATCTTGTTAAATGTTTATGATGTCAGAACATGTGTCCTCGATCAAATGCATTACACATGGGTGGAGATTTCGTTTGCAAAAAATATAATCGTTATCAATGGCTAAAAAATGAAAGATCGAAAAGGGTCTCGTGTAGGCGAAATTTATAAATTAATTCCATCCATGCTTTCTTCAATTAATGTAATAAAGAACGCAGATCGTTCAGTGAAAATGAATGTTGGCGGAATTGTGGTTCTTCTTAGCATAGCTTTATTATCACTTTATTTAATTTAAGGTATTTTAATCTTTTAGTTAAAACTGGTATCCTAGAACAAGAGACTTTTCTCGCTGTACACAATTGAGAGTTTTACAATTCTTTCAAAAACATTTCATGAAGATTAACTCTTTATAAGTAAAGCGTTTCAAGCATATTTAACTGTTTGTAATTATCTTCTGAGTATGCAAGATGTTAATAATATTACCCATAGAAAGTTCTTGGCACATTATTGTTCAAACTGATAAAATTCTACCTTATCGTTTGCAAGAGAAGTTTAATTAAGTCTAAAGTTACCACATTAATATTTTTATTAACGCATAGCACCATTCTAGAAATTATCTTATTACTTACTGAATTACGCCAAAAATATAATTATCATCTAAATACTCACATACCTCGTCGTACTTAAACAAATAAAATACTTTTCCCGGATTTGAGGATTACTTTCCTCTTAGCCAAAAACGTTGTTTTCTTTATTTAAGCAAAAAATACTCAATGATTTCACTCAGTGGAATTTTTCCTAACTAGCCACGAAATTTGTGTGTTAGGACGGCTGTCAGTAGAAATGCCACGCTTTTATAATACACTCGTAGGTAGAATTCGATGCTGTATACACATAATCACCCTAGATTATCGGAGTTTTTTCTCGATATAAGCGTGACACAGTCTGTCGTTGATTATTATTTCAATCTTGCTATTAATACACATCTTCGTAAGAATGTCTGAACGAGTTTCAATATATTCTATTATTAGGCTATTACACGAGTTTTTTTCATCAATTTTCTTCAAGTAGAATTAAAATAAACATATTGAACAAAATAACGTGTCGAAAATGTACTCGTCAGGCTTTTGTTTATTATGCAAAATGAGATTAAATTACAGGAAACAAAGGTGATTGTCGCGACAGTGAATTTACACTCTTGCGGTCAATTGAAAAGCTGATCAACTTGATCAGTGTTGGTGCCAAAAATAACTTATGAAGCTAGACTATTTAACAATTAAGAAAATTTAAGACTCAAAAGTTATCGTGGCGTTTAAACGCACATTTAGGGTTGATCAGCGCGGTAATTTTAGCAATTACCAAGGAAAGAATATTAGTCCATTAACTTGTTTGTGCAGCCACTACCGATAAAATGCCCTTTATACTTCTGCTGAATGTAAACTAAAATTTAATTTGTGCAATAAGCTATTTACAACAATTATGCAATTAAGTACATAGTCCCTAAAACATATTCTCTAACCGCAGATTTGCTAAAACATACAACGTGCATTCAATGATGTGTCGAAAAGCGCCACGCTTAATTTTCACCGTTAAAGAAAATAATCGGGTTTATTTTATTGTGAAACCTCTAAACCATTTTATTTTTGCATATATATTGGAGGCAGAAATATAGTATCAATTCTTTTTAACCATAATACAACGCGTAAAGTATAGTTGCCTACAACTATATTCCGGAAGAATTGTTTACGAAAAAACTAACCTTCATAATATTAACAATAATAGACAAACAACAATTCTGAAAGGCCAGGATTCTAAAGTAAAAGACTGTTCAAAGGTATCACAGGTGCGCGTACAACTTAAAATGTATGCTTCTACTTGAAATTTGTCCTGAAATGAACTGTGATCTAGTTAAAGTTCTTCTTTCCAAACTGGTTTTCGTTCTACTAAGTTCCATTAAAAATTTACTGCATGAGTGCGCTTGGTTTGATCAACCAATGTAAAAAATGTATCCAATAGCAAAAGGTATGCTGGTTCAATACTTACTTTACTACTTTACTGCGGCTGACTCCTTTTGGAGGATAAGCCGGCTCCACATTTCATGGAGTTTCTTGGGAATTTGGTACAAGTGGTGTCCCCTCACCACTCGATATATATATATATATATATATATATATCATGCACAGTCATACAAAAGACAGAATCGACTGGTTCAATACAGTATATGCAGTGCTTTTCAGGAATACATATTCGGCACGCTTTGCCCGGGTAGGTAGAATCGATACTGTGTCAGTTTGCGGTTGTATTTATTAATTTTGTTAAAACAGAATGTGCAAATCGTAATGAAGACGACCGGAAAGCTCGAACTAAATATCATCCAATAAATATAAAGAAAAACTAGTTTTGGTGAGTGTTGGAAATCTAATAAAATTATTTTTCATTAACTCGACAGCACACGGCGCAAACTTTTATAAATAAGGCAGAGAATTCAACTTCTTATAACTTGTTACGGTTAACCTTCAAACCTAAAAATTTTATTTTACTGCGGCATTGACTATCAACCATGTGCCCTAATGAAATATTGATAGACTAGTAATCCATGTATTACTAGTTCTGGCTTTAATGATTTTCTCTATAAGATAAGAATACAATGGAGTTAATTTATAAATGGTAGCTATATAAACTTGAAAAACGTTTCTTTAAATCAAGTTTGCGAGCTTGAAGTAAACACCAATCCCATTGTATTTAATCAGTCGTCGAACAATATAACAAAACTACCGCCAATCGCACGCACTGACGCGTTTCACCTTCCAGGATCATCATCAGAGCCCGACGGAAAACGGAAAATCGAGGATCAAACCGCAATGAATATATATGGAAATCAAAGTTATTTATGCGGCTCTCACCTCTAGCAGTCTTGCATACAATGAACTCGACTGGGAATGTCGGCTGCACAATTTCTATGCAGTCACGAACATTAACTGTTTGCAGCTTTCGCCACATATACATATATAGGCAATACAATTTAAACAATAATTGATTGCGCGGTTGGTGGTAACAATTCTTTAAATCAAGTTTGCGAGCTTGAAGTAAACATCAATCCCATTGTATTTAATCAGTCGTCGGACAACATAGCAAAACTACCGCCAGTCGCACGCACTGACACGTTTCGACCTTCCATGATCATCATCAGAGTACGACGGCAAACTGACTATCGAGGATCAAACTGCATTAAATATATATGGAAATAAAAGTTAGAAGATAGAAATTGTGCAGCCCACATTTCCAGTCAAGTTCAATGTATGCAAGACCGCTAGAAGTGAGATCCGCATATCTAACTTTGATTTACATATATATTCATTGCGGTTTGATCCTCGATAGTCAGTTTGCCGTCGTACTCTGATGGTGATCCTGGAAGGTCAAAACGCGTCAGTGCGTGCGAGTAGCGGTTGTTTTGCTATGTTGTCCGACGACTAGTTAAATACAATGAGATTGGAATTTACTTCAAGCTCGCAAACTTGATTTAAAGAATTGTTACCATCACCCGCGCAAGCAATTATTGATAAATTGTATTGACAGCCATTTGTTTAAATCAAGGTTTCGATCTTGATATAAAAACCTGTAGCATTTTGCAGATATATTTGTCAGTATAAACTTAGCAATGTATAATGGAGAAATGAAAATTTATTCAACAGACCAGTTTCTACTTTATTGGGAACTCATTACTTACAGTCCAGAATTTTACGCGGTTAGGGCCTGAAATTGGGCATGTCTGCTTCGGAATCCGTTGCACAACCACTGAGCCATCCTGCCGCACACTAAACATAATTTTCAACTGTATACTAAATAATGTTTTTTTTAATCCTTTCCTTTAGGTGGAACTTATTTAACATCCCTTTTGAGCTAAAGTTCTAACAAACCACCCCAAATGTGTCCTTATAAAACAGACACCACGCAAACTGAGAAAGTTGTGTTAAATTGAATATGTATATGATTAATTGCAAAAACTATCCTTTGAAACATACTTTCGCCAGAGTTAAATTGAAAAAAGCAATATTTACATGGATACGATAAATATTATGAATTTGTTGATATTTGTGCCTCCTCGTTTACGTTTTTTCTTGTTTATCGCTATATAATATTTGCATGCAATCCAAATTATTCTTTTTGGTTTTCTAAATTTTTCACATTGATGGAAAACATTTAAGTCGGGTTGAGATCAAGCAAATAAAATTTCTTTTTAACTGAATTCTGCAAACTTGCTTTTACAATCATTTCTTTCTTTGGTAGACAATAGACTTTAAAATTTACATAACTAATTCATGTAAATTATCACACTCATACCATTAATTGCGTATTTCTATTACATCATATAAAGTTCATCGTGCAAAAATATGACCTATAGTCCTAGATAGCGGCAATTTTTTGACTGCCCTATTAACTTTAATTTATCCTAAATGTATTTAAGCTGTAGCGTATCAAATAATTCTTGTCTATTGCAATGAATTACTCGTTGTCCACCGTATCCTTTTCTTAAAAACGCTTTATCAGACGTGTTCTTTACAACCTATATTTATTTACTCGAATGCAATTTGCGAGCTAGACATAAACACAAATCCCATTATATTTAAAAAGGCGTACAACATAGCAACACTAGCGTCAGTCACATGTATTGACGCGTCAGAAAATGTAACTGACAATATATTTGTTGTTGTGCGACTGATTAAATGTAAAAAATATGTTTATATAAAACCAGAAAACTTGATTTAAATAACAATTATCACCACCCAAAAAGCCATTCCTTGTCGAAGACCTTATATTTACTCATATAATAAAAGGATGTTCATTAATAGTCAACTAATATAATTTTATAATTTCTCAATTACCAAAAAGATATACCATTTTTGTCCAAAGTAAGCATACACTCCATAATGTTATTTCCTACATAAATTAATTAATTCACAAGAAATAATGTGATATGCTTAATACCACTAATTTTCTAAAGATTTCTATATATCGTAAACAAATTCAACTTGGCAAGATTTGAAAATCAATCTTGAAAATTGCTATCAAAAAAATATTCACCCAGACCAGCTGAAATGTATATATATATATATATATATATATATATATATATATATATATATATATATATATATATATATATAATATTACATAATCAAACTCTGTTGCAATAAAAGAAAATTATTGTGAAACTTATTTGTCATTTTACCGTGTCTTATTAAGAAAGTAGTGGACTACAATAAGAGTTACCCTATATATATATATATATATATATATATATATATATATATATATATATAATTATAGAATAGTCAGTAAAATACACATTGAATAGATAAAGTTAATTTATTCTTTTGGAATGCGAGCCTTAATAAAATTCATAGTATCATTTTGCATTTCAAAAGCAAAATAAAATATTAAAATCTTGATAAAACAAATTTCGCGTACAAAAATGGAAATTACATGCTGTTTGTACATTGTTTTCCAAATGAATGAAAATAAGATTGATGAGGTTATACTATATATGCCATAATTTTGGCAGGTTTGTTTTTTGTTATGACAGATTATTAGATGTGTCTATTTGTCACTTGTTCTCAAAATGTAAGACATTTAGTCAATCGTTTAGTGTCAATTATTTGCCTATCTTGGCTTAACATACCGTTTAATTGAGAAAAGTGCGCACAATTGTTTCTCGTGCATACGACATTTCTTTCTTTGTTTATTTTAGTTTTGTATTTTCCGGATGTATGTGTATAGTGGTAATTGTATGCTTACCGCGAAATGTGAT
>JAQBSW010010156.1:0-25574 GCA_029291075.1 Eudiplozoon nipponicum
TTTATTTAAAAAGAATTTTTTTCTTTTTATTTTCCAGAACATTCTTTGTTTAAATACTTGATTTTTAAATTGTGCGCTATTTTCAGTGTTTGAGTATCTCGTTCCTTGACTGGTATTGTAATTTTGGTCTGATGTATTTTAACATTTTTTTCATATTGAACGATTATTTCATCCACAAATATATTGCTTATCAATTGCCTTTTTGTTCTAATATAAAACAGAAAGGAACAGGAGCCTAGGAACAGGTATATTTGATTGTATCTTTGGTTCAAGTTTTACATCTTTCTAGAAAAATTACGTGCGGAACAGTCTCCGACTTTCACTTTCCGATTGCCTAACAGTAAGTGTCGATTTAATTGTTATCTCCTATACTCATGGATACCGATAGTAAATTCGAGGACACAAATAGGTTAGCGCAGGACATAGCGGACTTGAACTTAAGTAATGATAATGACCTTATAAGCATATCAGACTCTACTGTGAATTTTAGGACTTCCAGCGATCTGGCATTTATGGGGCTTACAGACACAAATAGTTTAGGGGCCTCAACAAAATTTGGCGACCGCGCCAGTCCAAGAATATTAAGTCTACCACAGTATAAATCATAAAAACATTCAAGTTGGGTAGGAGATGCCCAAATGATATTCAGTGCTTATAATATCGTAAACCCTATGGAGAAATTTGTTGCAGCATGGATGGCATTGCCTGAAAATTTCCGAAATGCCTTGGAAAATTTCAGTGACAGAACTGTAAAAGAAAAGCCGTACAATGCATTTGAGTTATAAGTGGCTGAAATTCAACAGAGATATCAGCCTGGAAGATCAGCGCAAATGTGCGAACTATTAAGCTTAGAAAAAACGGGGCGTCAAATACCGTCCGAATTTTATGAACGCCTTTGCAAAAAAGCTTCCAGGTTGAATATATCTAGAGATGTAGTCAACTCCATTTTTACAACTGAGCTACCAATTAGGCTCAGAACAACATTGGAAGTATTTGACATAAGGAACATAGATTGGCCAACAAAACTCAAAGTGTTAGACGGCGTGTATATACAGCAATAACCACAAGTCGATGCTGTAATAGCAGATTCGGTAACGATGCAGCCAGTCAGGGCAGATACTAAAAACAACCTGACTATACAAGAAACCTTGCGTTTCTTGTTTAGAGTAGTTGCTAGATTGCGTAGTGATATTGCACAACTTCACAGTCAGGATAAGTATAAAAAAACGTCGAGGGAGTCACTCGCGTCAACGCTTCGAAGGGCCACGCGGATGGTGTAAGGCACATTGCGAATACGGACGCAGTGCGAAGTGCCAAAACGGGAATTGTATTTACCCGCGATTAGGTGGACCCAGATGGAAAGGAAGCACAAAACTGGTTGAGAGAAATCTATCACCGGGAAAAGGACAAAACTCCCGCTAGTAGGAACCGTAGGGCGGGTTCCGTTGCAAAGGCTCCCAGATATGACTTTAAAAGGCATACTTAAAGCTAAAGACGCGACTAGAACAAATAGCACCGAGATAGAAAGCAAGAGAGTCCGATTCTCACTAAGCGGAGAGCTGGAAAACATTGCCCAGCAACAAGTTCATTATTAAGGATGAATTATCTGGATCAGAATTTCTCATTGATACGGGTGCTGAGGTAAACGTAGTTAGGTGAGACGTGGTGGAAGCAGATTGCCCCACATTTGATTATCAACTATGGGCCACTGACATTAGACACCAAGGCTTCGACTATCACAGAAGAACCAGTGAATGTTGTACCGGGCGAGATGACGACGTCACAGGCGCTAGTAGGCAAAACACGTTCTGGAAGAATACATCGTTAGCCGAAGAACTATGAATACGTCTATTACTAGCCTTTTTTAAGAAGGTGGTGTATGTAGAGGATGTTAAATCCTCCGCCCTATGTGAAATAACCTTGACTGACAAATTCAAACCACCATAGCTGATGGTAACAAATTTTATTTAAAAAGAATTTTTTTCTTTTTATTTTCCAGAATATTCTTTGTTTAAATATTTGATTTTAAAATTGTCCGCTATTTTCAGTGTTTGAGTATCTCGTTCCATGACTGGGATTGTACTTTTGGTCTGCTGCATTTTAACATTTTTTCATATTGAACGATAATTTCATCCTCAAAATTATTGCTTCATCAAGTGCCTTTTTGTTCTAATATAAAACAGAAAGGAAGAGGAGCCTAGGAACAGGTATATTCGATTGAATCTTTGGTTCAAGTTTTACATCTCTCCAGATAAATTACGTGCGGAACAGCCTCCGAATTTCAATTTCCGATTGCCTAACAGTAAGTGTTGATTTAATTGTTAACTCCTATACGCATGGATACCGATAGTATATTCGAGGACACAAATAGGTTAGTGCAGGACATAGCGGCTTTGAACTTAAGTAATGATAATGACCTTATAAGCATATCAGTCTCTACTGTGAATTTTAGGACTTCCAGCGATATGGCATCTATGGGATTACAGACACGAATAGGTTAGGCGCCTCAACATATATATATATATATATATATATATATATATATATATATATATACTCTCTCTTCTATATATATATATATATATATCAGCATAAGATTACATATCTCTCTAATTTATAAAAAAATATAAAATTTATTTAAGTGGAATAAAATGTTATGCGTATTTTTTCAAATACCTTTGATAAATAAAACGAAATTATAACACATACTTTGTATTTAAACACAAGTGAAATAATAATAATAGGAATTGCTTTTGTAAAAAGATAATTTAATGACGATAAAACGGATGTCGCCAGTTTTTCCTTTTTCTTTATCAGTTAAGCTATAAAGTATGTAAAGTGTGTTCTTAAATAACATAGTTCTGAATGTTGTAATTTATTATGTTTTCATTTTTTTCTTATATACTTGACCTTAATAGGTGGCGTGGGCTAAAACGACTGAAGTTGGCTGTGGTTATAGAGCATGCCCAATCGTTTGCAACTACGGTCCGGGGTATTTGCTGGTTGTCACAATGCTTCTAAATTTATTTTTGAAAATTGATTGTTCATGGTAATTCACGGCAATTTCTGGCTTAGCCTCTAGTATGCTTATGTTTAAATCAGTGATTTTCTATATTCTTTTGCATAAATTATTTCGTCTCACTATTAAATTAATCAAACATTTTTGTTCATATTTCAGTGGCAATTACGTAGGGGAGCGTCCTAATGAGGCTGCTTAATTAACGTAATAATTTACAGATTTTCTTATAATTATATTAAAAAAATAATTTTAAAAACATTTGAAATTCCTTCTTTCAATTTTATTTTCTGGAAGGAAATGCACTGACTTGAATGACTAAATTTTGTATTAGAACATCGAACTTACAGTATTAAAGAAAAAATATAATTTAAAAATATTGTGCTCATAATAAGATATTTGCCAAGCCATTTATTTCTATTGCCCGTTCGTTGACAGCTATTATCTGTAAGTATGTGCTGCATTTTATCGGAATTTTGGTGCTACTAAATAAACGCATCTTCATCAAACATTAGATAGACACTGACAAACGTTAAGGATCATCATTGTATTACATGAATATTGATGTTTGATTAATTACGTGCGAAATGAAACCGAAGCGTTAAGGAAGATGTGTCAATCTAAATGAATATTGTTCATAACCAAATAAATTGATCACAAAATATTGCCAATTAACACAATATATAGATGTAAAGTTTCCAATTAAAAAAGAAACTGTAAATTTGCAATTCTACTTATTTAAAAGATATTATAAGTCGGCGAAACAAAAACTTTCAACGTAGTAGGCAGTATTCTCGTGTGTAATAGAACTTCCACAACAGGTAAAAATATTTTTTCCAATATTACCAGAAGGATAAAACAAAGACAGCAACCACGGAACGAATAATTTTGTGCACATTTTTTTCGTGTTCACTGCCTGTATAACACACATTTCACGAAAAGTTTTGTTGAGGAATGTTAAAGATAAGCAGGCACAATCACCTATACGAATGTATACACTTGATGTAGATAAGCTAATATTATCTAATCTCCGAAAATTCGAATTCAAAGCCAAATCACTTTTTGTATTTTACATACCCAATCTCAAAAATATATCATCAAGACAAAATTATGGTACCGAAAATGTAAATGATAACAACAGCATGTTTTTCAATGTCTGCAAAAGTTCAACAAAATTAATAATTTCAACCTTTTTTAAACTCATGTTTCTTTAGAAAATATATCCACTTCGGCCTTGATCGACATAATTTTTCAGATATCGGCGTAATCATGAAAAAATCCAATGATACCTAGTAATATTAGCTACTGTTTGCAGCGGCAATATAAAATATACGCAAAATAATTTTAAGCACCTAGCAAAATTAGTTAAAAATGCCCTTAAGAATAAAACCAGAACAGCACGATCTGATAGTATAATCTTCATTCATGAAAGAAATAAAATCTGATGATATTTTCTCGACTAAAACATAAATTGGATAAAGGGCATAATAAAGTCTGCTACCAACGAGTCGCCATTAAACGCGAAACGAATGTAAAGAAAATTATAATTTCTGTAAATGCAGACTTTGGTTTATACTTCTGGTCTTACTTGAACTACTTTATAGGAAATCTGCAATACACAATGCAGAATTGCATATATATTAGTTATCGCCCCAACAGTTTCAAACGGTTATATAATTTTTTTAAATTGTGTTATGATTACCCGTATATTGATAACAGAAATCGATCAAATGCAGAATGTATAAATTGTCTGGGTTAAACTGTTTTAAAAATAATTATTATTAGCAAATTTTGTGAAGCTTAGTACACACTGAAATCAAAATTTAGTTGGTACAATGTATCTGTTCGTCATCATAATTTTGTTTTCGATTAATGTCACAATAGTTAAATACTGTTTGTTGCGGAGAACTAATATATATGCAAGAATGTATTAGGTATTGCAAACCAAGTAAAAATCTAGTTCACTTGTGATCTGAAGGATTTATTGGATTTAATGGAGAAACAGGTGTTCATAAATAGTTGTAATTCTCAATTCCTTACCCAAATGTATTGTGGTTAAATGACGTTATATCGGCTCCTAATAATGAGTCTCCAATAAGCACAAAATGAATGTGCATGAGATTATACTTACATTCGTGCTGTCTTTGGTATATCCTTCCGGTCCCAAAAGATCTAATTTGTTACTAGGTTCGCAACACCTAAAACAATCATTAATATATATTACTGTTATATATCGAAATGAATGATGTCATGCTTACGGCAAAATGCGAAAACTGATATCGATTATGGCCAAAGTGTATGGATTTATTGGAGTAATCAATGTTCAGAAGAATTTGTAATTTTCAATTGCGATGACCTATAGCATTCATTGATATCGATCATTTTGGTACCACGCACCGACTCCTAAACAATAATGTTGGCATCATGAACCTTTTCGGTACTAAAATGTTGGTATCTGTTATTTACACAATAGCAATTGTGTTAGCGTTGAAGTGAGTGAGTTAGCCTTAAAATCGAATTATCTAGACCTTATATTTTGGTAACTTGTCTACTGCAGGTTTACCCATTTGTCTAGGTGATTGTGCTGTCCTCTTAACCCACATAACTACCCAATGATAAAATGATTACAGGGCTTAATAGCGGCTCCTACGGACGAACCGCCAGCAAGCTTGAAACAAATGTGCATTGGATTAAACTTTCCTTCTATGCTGCCTTTATTTTATACTTCTGGTCACAAAGTATAAATATCTAACTAATTTCGCAAAACCTAATACATTCTTGCATATATATTAGATCTCTGCGCAACAAAGAATGTTTAACTGTCAAATATCGAATTAAATTTTGTCATGTTTACCGCGAAATGTGATAACTGATATCGATCAAGGCCAGAGAATGTAGATTTCCTGAAGAAACAGTTGTTCAGAAGCAGATGTAATTCTCAATTATGTTGGACTATAGCATACTTTGTTATCCAACATTTTTGTACCATACGGCGACTCCTGAACCTTAGTGTTGGTATCATGTAGCTTTTTGGTACTATAACGTAGGTATCGGTTATTAACGCAATAGCCTTAGTGTAAGCACCATATGCTGAATCCATATATATATTATATAGATTGAGTTAGTATTGAACTCTCATTTTCGAGACTTTATATGATGTTAACTTGACTACTGTTGGTTTACAAATTCGTCTATGAGATTGTACCTTCTAATTATCCCACATTCCTCACCGAAAAATTTAGTGGTTAAAGACCATAATACCGGCTCCTACCGATGAGTTGCCAGTAAGCACGAAACGAATGTACACAAGATTATACTTTCCGTTCTCACTGTTTTTGCTTTATCCTACTGGTTAGGAGATTGTACCGTCTAATTATCCCACATTCCGTAACCAAAAGTTTAGTGGTTAAAGAGCGTAATACCGGCTCCTACCGATGAGTTGCCAATAAGCAGGTAACGGATGTGCATGAGATTAAACTTTCCGTTCACACTGTTTTTGGATTTTCCTTCTAGTCACAAGTGATCTAACTTGTTATTAGTTTCGCAACACATAAAATATAGTTGCCTGGATATTAGTTCTCCGCACCAAACAGTATTTAACTGCCATATATTGATTTGAATGATGTCATATGTACCGCGATATATGATAACTGATATCAATCAACGCCAGAGATTGTGGATTTATTGAAGTAACATGTGTTCAGAATAAGTTTTAATTCTCAATTTTGTTGAACTATAGCATACTTTGATATCCAACATTGTGGTACCATATGGCGACTCCTAAACCATAGTGTTGGTATCATGTAGCTTTTTGGTACTATAACGTAGGTATCGGTTATTAACGCGATAGCCTTCGTGTAAGCTCCATATGCTGAATCCATATATATATTATATAGATTGATTCTTGCATAAGAATTTCTTGAAGAAGTATATGAGCTGGAGTATGAGTTTAGTTAAATAAATTGACTGCATTAGAAAAGAAATAGATTTTGTTAAATATTTTGGCGGTATGGTAGGTGTAAATTGAAAAGATGCTGTTGCGCGTGACGTTGTGGTGATTCGGATGAGCGAGAATTGGCTGTGAATCACAAGTAAAAATTTTACGAATGAAAGATGTGACTCGTAATTGTCTAGTCAACCATAAAGATAGAAGATATGCAAAGAGCAGGCGCACTCGATTGTACTGGCTAAGAGGAAAGACAGGCTTCAATCTGTTCAATGCCGTAAAAGAAAACTAAATTTAGTGCGCAATAAAATTCGCCTGCATTGCAGATTAGGGCTAGGTCATAGTATATGAATAACGTGGGTTATATTTCATGAAGCAGATCACACGGTTCCACTTGAACTGTTTGGATGTATTCGATTGAGATGAGGGGATAATACAAATGCATTATAAAAATAGATACAAAGTTGTTTGGCGAAATTAATCATTTCAATATCAAGGGAAAATTTTTGATCGGGACAGAATGGAGCATGTTGATGTTAATTTTCATCACTTGATTCTAACCAGTACTTAATCTATGGCCGATTCTGTAATGATGAGAGTTTAACAAAGATAGTAGCTCAGTGACCAATGATGAAGATACGTTGGACGATACTGGGTTACTGAAAACTATTACAATTCTGTCTGCATATTTGAACAGCTTCAACATGTTATCCACAACCTGAACCTGTGCAAGTGTATTGTTAAAAAGTATTGGGCCAAGTTATAACCACTGGGGACACCATATGCGATAATGCATGATCGTGAGTAACTATTACTGACTTTTAAGTTTGTGAAACAGTTTCAAATGTAGAAACTGATATGTTTAAGGACGCTACAGCAAATACGATTGCTTAGTAAGATAGATTCAATTGTCGAGAAAGATTTTGATTCGAAAGCCTGGAGATATCTACAAAGAGGAATGTATATTACATTAAAATCGAAACCCATAGCCAAAACTGATCTAGAGTGACCATGTCAAATAAATTTAAAGGAAGCTTAGTGATTTGGCACAGCTAACGGCAACTCCATGACACGGAAAGAGAGCCAATTATTTAATTTTAAATGTCAGAAAGGGAATTATAATTTGAAAATCATATTTAGATGTGTAAACATTAACGAGTATAAATATGAGTCCTTTGTTAATAAGTATTCATTCTTCCAACTAAACGAAGAACCAATTGCACATAACAAAGTTTTATAGTGTAACACGCGTCTCCGCGTTACAACCAACGGAAGTCAATTTTAACAAATATAGTTCTCTTCAAGGTCACATTGTCTAATTCTTGTTGTACACAATATTTCTCGTAACTGCGATTTTAGCAACAATCTCTGATAGTTTCAAGCATTTTTAATTGAGATTTCCTGAACTGTTAATTTAATTGTAATTAATAGGGTTTTGCTTAATAAAAATAGACCCGCGCGTAATACGCATATATTATGCAGTGGATTAATGTGATATAACGCTTAAAGCCAGGATTTATATAATTTGTGTGCTTTAAACATTCTTACATAACCACTTACAGTTCAGCTAAGACTTTCTGGATTTATATTTTGTGTATTGCTCAATAATTTATCCTTAACCCTGCCGTTCAATGGATTTATGTGATTTACCACTCAAAACCTAGCATACAGTGCATTATTGTGACATCGCAAAACCTGGATTTATATTTTGTGCTTATTGTGACCACTTTTATACGATTTTCATCTTTGCTTTGCAAAATTTTATTTAATAAAGGAATGTTATTTTGACTGATCATTCTTATATCGCCCTTCAGACAAGGGCCAGGGATTAATTATGAACGCGGATCGTATTAGCAGCTACCAGGTTTCGGTAGGAAGGCGCAAACTCACTAAATAGGAAACTAGCCCGAAGAACCTCTTACATTAATTTCAAAACCTCCTACAATAGAACGATGAAATTATTAAATAAATGAATATTTCTATAAATTATAAATAAATTATTCCACATGATTATGCAAAATAGTATTTTTTAATGAACCGAAAATAATTTTGATTGAATAGAGATTCATTTTATTCAGTGTATTGAAAAAGATAATTTTTATAACTACTTATGACTTCTATTCAGGCATCAAATCATTCCGAGCCAATTTCGCATTGATTTTAAACGCAATATTCAGCTGGTCACCCCCAATATTTCAATTGAAAATGTGCATCCAATGATCTGGTGATTTGATAATGAAAATTTGATAAATGTAATAAACGAGCAATATATCTATATATTCTGGAATACACCAAGTGATGCTAATTGCTCAGGCTCTAATTTTGGTAAACAAAACGTTCCACCTAACGTTCTATCTGCCATCCACAACCCTCCTAGGCCTCTATTAGACGTACACTAATTCCAATCCGGAGTTAATGTCTAATAGACATAGTCAGTATGAACGCTTTATTAAATAAGAGAGCAAATGTTATTCGTTCTGTAAATAGGTCTCAAAATTCTTTACACGCTCATGGTAATTTTTCGAATTAATTCGATTGTGAATAATTTTATTTATCCTGAAATAGAAGTATCTATTAGTAAAATAATAAAGCTATGGACCAATGTAACCAAAGGAATTTATCCAGATGATTGTAATCTGCCTAAATTTTCTTCCAGATTACTTAATTACAGTCTTTCTCTCTAAACTCACATGGAAATATTTAGTTTTCAATTTATAGAATATATTTTTTGAAATATGACCTATGACAATTAATTTGGTTATCTAAGGTTTCCGATATTTATCACTGTAAAGGAAATTCATTAATGCTTATTATTGAACTATAGCAACTACACCGTATATATGATTTTTATGTGAAAATCCTCTATATCAGGGCTATTCCTATATAAGTATGTAGCTTGTGTTGATGTAGCGATTTTGAAGTGTAATACTATATTACAAATAATACAATTGTTGAAAAACGTTCATTTAATAATTGGTACATATTTCATTGCATAAAAAGTTTGATGTGGCAAATAATGCTGATTGTTATTTGCAAATCAGAGGAGGTTTAAGCTCGCAATTGAACAAAAAAACAGTACAGAACAATTTAGACTCTCCGGCTCGATATACAAATATTCACTTAAAATCATTTTGAGAAAGTTTTAATATTACACAGTTGTTTTGGTGAAATGCCACCATGTGTTCACTAGACCTGCAGAATGTTAAAAATAACTACAATAAAACCATTGGTGTTAGCGCACATTTGAATTTATGTGTCCTAAACGCTTTTTATTGCATATATCTTGCTATTTATTAAAAAAGGTAAAATTTATTTCAAACTTGTGTTTTATCGCACATGTTCATTATGCTTCTTTATTAATTATTTATTGAACCAGATTAATTTTGTGCGACTGATTTGCAATTAAAATTTTAACATGTTAACCACAAGTATATTTTTCTTAATATAATTTTGAAATGTTTATTGCAATGTCAAAAATTATATTTTCCAAAGTATTGGTTTGCAAATGCCGTAGTTTAAAATATGCTATTAACTTAATTAAATAAAGTGAGATTTTTGGTACAATTTTCATTCTTGAAGATGTTAATAAGTGTAACACATTTAAAATTAGTAACATCCAATTTAGCGGACACAATTAGCTTCCTTAAAATCATGCATTTTAAACAGTTTTTAAGTAGTTCTAAGCTTCAACAACTAATATTGCCACAGTTTATATAAACAAACAGGAGTATTATAGCCACATAATGTATATGCATTAAATTTACAAGATAAATAATTCTCAATTAGAGAACAGATATATAGTAAAAAGGTTATGTTTTTTTAAAATCTTGTTTGATTTGTATATAAACTGCCTACAATGTGAAGAATATACGATATATTAAGAATTTTGAATCCTATTTTGCGTAGAATTTTTCGCCCAATTGGTATACCTTAAAGATATTTCTGATTTATCAATAAGTAATTAAGCACCACATTGGAAATCGAATATTTATCACTTCACTACCTGTTGAACTAATATAAAATGATTTTTTGCCTAAGTATCCTCGTTCATATTGTGTGTTAGAAAAGATTATTTGGTAGATTTACTGCGATGTTGACTTGCGTGGATAATTAAATTTCAAATCAAAAATTTTGGCAGGTTCAGTTACACAAGAATTACAATCACTCAGTTATTTGCAAGTTGACTAAGCTACATGAATTTCTGTATTGGTTGGCTATATTTATTTTGCATCCAATTTGAAATTTTGAAATATTTAAACACGTTTTTGGCTATAGTTTCTATTTTTTGTCGAATTTGCCTAACTAGGATCCTTTCTTGTCGGTCAAACCCGGATAGTTTGAGGCTAAATTTATTAATAGATTTTCGTTAAGTATAATGATTGATAATGTTGTTAAATATAATTCTACAATTTCACTGTTGCGATTAAACATCCTAATAAGCGATATAGGTGATTATAAACAAATATTATAAGTCAGATTCTTATTGATTGAAAGCCTGAAGTGGAAGAGTTGTAACAGGTCCAGTAAAGATTTTATTTTTAAATTGTCTTTATGAGATGCCACAGCAGACCTGCCAAAGTATGAGCCATATCCGCGGTAAATTCTGGCCAGTACGTTAAGAGTTCGGAATAAGCACGAAACTGGTCTCTATAATGGATTGCCTTTTCTACACTAAACAATTCTTAGTTTATACTGACATTTTTAAAGTATTTAATGGGTCAGGAGCTTATATCATGATCACAACCTTGATTAAAATAATTGATGCTGGATGTTTCATTATATTTAATGTAACCCACTAATCGGTTTTCTTACAAGTAAATCATTTCTTTTCATTTAATAAAGTTTGATATCTTCTATGGAATATTTTGACCACAATTTTATCGCTTCAGATTTAACCTAAATATTTGCATTAATTTTGTGCTCCACTAAAATCTAAATTAAACTAACCCAATTACAGCGAGACCAAGAATGTTTCAATTGTTTGTTTACGTTAGCATGTTCCCTGATGACAGCTCTAAAGAAGGCTGAAAAGGATATGTTTCTAATAGCTCGCAAAAAAATCTTATAGGTGCCATGTCGAGGGGCAACGGAAAGCTAGAGAAATGCGGAGGCACGATAATCAATAAATAACTTATTTAACTGTTATATAAATTTAACGTTCGCAATTGCATTACAAAAATTGGCGGTGAAGATCATTGCATTAGTTAAAATTTGATGATACAACATATTAGCGGTTTGGAATTTCTAAATTCTGGCTAAAGGAAACGGTTTAGTATTTAGTAATTTAAGGCGTTACGCTATTGAACAAATGCCGTAAGGAAATTCAGTTTCAATTTTAGTTCGGTTTATTGTGCTTTATGATTAAAATTTTATTTGCTAAATCACTTTTTAGAATTCCTATATATTCATAAATATATTTGGCAGTATTTTAAATCAAAGTTCCATGCAATAATCTTATCTGTCCATTAAGGAATTGTAGTGAGAATTTAATTTTATCAAATTCTTACTCTGTTAAATTGATCAATTTCTTAAATATTTGTTTTGTATGATAAATTTATTTGCCTGATTTCAAATCGCCTTTGCTGTCAGATATGTACAGAACTAATGTAAATGTTTTGCGAATTTTCATTGGTTTTAAATGTGTGTACGTCGAAATATGTGATATGAACAAAAAAATTAAACAGAATATCAAATTCTATTCGTGTCGATCAAAAATAAAACGTCGACTAGCAAATGCAATTGATAAATAAATTTAGAAATTAAATATTACTTATCTGTTTATATATTTTTTTCATTGTACCTTTCCTGTGTCAAAAATTTTATCAGATATACGAAACATTTGTTCGGCATTGTCTTCTCAAATATCTACTAATGAACATATCTTTATATATAAGTTTAAAAGCAAAACAAGAAATATTTGAACATAGAGAGAGTGTGAAAAACGGAAACCAATCAAATTGCGTGCGTCACATCCAGTTTAAGCTCAGTATTTGTACGTGCTCCTTCAGCTTGCATTTATCCAGCTGCAATTTGTTTATCCATAAGGCTTCGTATGTGGCTAGCTCTCTTTTGTTTTTGCATTTAGTAATTAATTTGAATGCTACGTCTGGAGAACATACATGCGATTCATAAACAGGGAATCCACTTTGATTAATCATTAATGTACATAACTCACCAACTTATAGATTGTCTAAATTTCTATGCAACAAAATTAGAAAATATACTTCTTTCTTAGATTATACTTTAGAGAATACATATCATTTTATTGACATTATTAGTAGATATAATTTGAATGATAATGATAAAATGGCTAGCCTGGATGTTGTATCGATGTATACTAACGTCCCGGTACAAGCAGTATTAGAAAGTGTGAAGCGTTGTTTAACAGAGTTCCCAGAGATAATAGAAGGTAGTAAAATGATGTTAAGTAGTTTTATGGAAATCTTAAATGTCCACCACCTACTTCAGGTACAGAAATGAATTTTATAAAAAAGGTAAAGGTGTCCCTATGGGACAACCACTATCAGTCCCGGTTGCTGATATTTTTATGCACTATTTTGAAAAAAACGTTGTTAAAATCACCTCTCAAGCCAAACTTGTATGTGAGATTCCTGGATTAAATGTTTATAATTTGGATTCATGGTGATAATGAGTTAAATAAATTCCTCGAATTAGCTTACCAGTTAAGTGAATTATAGTTTACATTAGAAAAAGAGAATGATGATGAATTAACCTTTTTGGATGTGAAAATAAAACAGAATGGTTCCAGATTGGAAAGAGATATTTTTAGAAAAGAGACTTATTCGGGACTTCTTCGTAATTTCTTATTAAATCACCCATACAGAATGAAAATAGGCATTCTTAAATCCATGATCTAGAATATTGGATACAGAAAATAGAGAAAAAGAAGTGAGGAGATTAAGGGAAATATTCGAACAAAACGGCTATCCATCAAGGATAAAAGATGTTGATGAGATTTAATGATAACATAATAAAACAAAGTAAAGAAGGAATCAGAATCGGATAAGCACAAAATTATGGTATTATCTGTTTCACAATTGAGCAAATAAACTAGAATAATAGCAGCTAAATACAATATTAAAACAGTTTTAAAACAATCCCATACTATAGGCAATAAACTACCTAACAAAATAGAAAGAGTAGCACCCCTCGAGACATCAGTAGTATATGCGATACCTTGCAAAGTGTGTAATCTCAGGTATATAAGCAAAACCATGCGACCTATAAAGGTTCGTAGAGGTGAATACAAGACACCCTGCAAATATGGACACATTCAAAGATGAATGAAACGGGTCATGAAATAGACTGGGAGGGCTGTATACGCATGGCGTTATACGGTCAGAAAACGGGAGGCTGCGGAACCTGAATTAAATGGGAACCTAAGTAAAAAACCTCGCTTATAGGAAACTGATTGCGAATGACCAATACAAATATTAATTCCTATATACATATCTTTCTCAATAAAATGTTCCAGAAGATGGTATACAGATTTAGCAATGGTTAGTAAATAGGACATTAGATTAGATACATTCGACTCACACTGTTGCTTATATTTTATATACTTATGTAAGTTGTGAATATCATAATAAATGAATAATAAGTTGGTCCTGGAGAAGAGATCCATGGTTGACAGATATCAAGTGTCCATTTAAGAGAAACTCAAAATGTGGTTGATCGACGGATATATAGATAGGCATATCTACTAATTAGCTGGGTTTTATTCCTAGCATTATATATATATATATATATATATATATATATATATACTCTCACTATATATATATATATATATATGAAATTTTTCTACACGGTTACTATATTAATTATATATATACATAGTTATTCATATATATATTCATATAGTTATATTATATATAATTTATAAATATGATATGAATATATACAATTATAGATTATATGGTCAAAGCATATAGATATAAATATATATATATGTATATATATAATATATATATAATATACTATAACATATATATAATAATATAATACTATAATATATAATAATAGAAAATATTCATGGTTAACAACTACCAATCGTCCTTCTTCATATATATGTGTGTTACGATATTATATTTAGATATATATGTATTTTTAGTCACAATGGCATATATTCTTATGCAATTATTTCTAAGATATGATTAACTTCGCATTGTGCTTATGATTAGTTTTGAGAACCGTTAGTTTGTCCATACTCTCTCTACCTTTCTCTCTTAAATCTTTGACCTAAGCGTCGCTATGACATTCAATCTCCTTCCATCTAGGTAAATTGCTGCTCCATAGCTGAACTAATTTGTTACTATGTGCGCAATACTTCATACACAATTGTATACATTAGAGTTCCCGGCTTTAAATAAAATAAAGAATTTGTTTTATCAGTTTTGAATTTTGATTACCGTGACTTTGTAGCAGTTCAGTTATAAATACAAAAAAGATTCGATAATTCCTTTCTCCTCTGCAACATTGTGCACACGAGATGATTTCATGTATATCCGGAATTTGAGATAGCTGAGGTAAGGATTCGTCAGCTTATTGCAAACAGTTATAAATTGAGTTTAGTTACTGAGACAAATTCTATGTTTGAAACCGGTGTTGAGTCAAAAAATATAAATAGCATGGTTTTGGAACGAGGTTACCACATTGGCTTAAATCTGCTATTGTGAGTATTATGCTGTGGATATAAGGAGACTAATTAGCCTGAACATGGAAGTGGGATTCATCTTTCGAAACGTAGCCAGTAAATAAAGATGTGATAGAACCGCATATAAATTGGGACGAATACAAACTCAACACGATCAAAGACAAAACAAAATTGGAAATTGTGATCAATCAGATCTTTGTGAAATTGTCCGTGCGAAGATATTACCCGCGAAAGCAAAACGCGGCATTGTAAAATATGAAGCTGGCACTGCATTGCAACATAAACGCCTGTTATAAAACAAATGGTGAATACACATCTGCTTTTGCGCAACACATCATCGAAGCATCGCACGTATGTTCTGCAGGCGTAGCATTCAAATTAATTACGAAATGCAAAGACAGAAGGGAGCTAGCCATATACAAAGCCTAATGGATTACCAAATTGCAGCCGGATTTATGCAGGCAGAAGAAGCACATACAAGCATGGATCTTGAACTGGATGTGACGCAGGCAATTTGATTGGTTTTCGTTTATCGCACCCTCTCTGTGTTCAAATTTTTCTGACTTGTTTTGCTTTGCAATTTATATATAAAGATATGTTCATTAGTAGATATTTGAGAAGACAATGCGAAAGAAATGTTTCTTATATCTGATAAAATTTCTTTTTGTTTTCGCACATAAGAAGGGTGCAATGAATATTATTAAAGCTCGCATTTCAAAAAAACATTATTATCAGTGTATTAATCAATTACGGTTCCTAAGTGATTTGGTGTGCAGTTTACGTACGTCAAGACTACGAGTCAACCGAAAAATCTTATAAAGTTGGCGTATTACAAAATTGAGTAGGTGAAAGAACATGAAGAAGAGCTACAGGCAAGTATCGGGTGTGTATCTTGTGTATAAGATGAACTAAGTCTCTTTGCAAGAATGAAATTTCTGATGTTTTTTCCGACAGTTATGAGGAAAGATAAAACAATAATTTTGAATACATTGGAAAAAGATGTAAAACCTGGAGTTCTGTGTGATTTAATCCGGCCCAATCTTGATAAGCGCGTGCTTAACTTACCAAAAGTTTCAATCGATCAGCTAACAATGGAGGCACTATCAATGGTTCAAAATTATGGAATAGATCCTTCTAATAGAAGCGATGTTGATTTTGAGGCAGCATTTGAATTAATGTTTGAACAAACAGCGGACTTAGAAGCAATCAGTATTGATTATAAAAATTTGTTCAAGGCTACACTAATCGATCAGGCTTCACATTTGAAAAGAAGACATTGAGAAATAAATGTTTCTTATATATGATAAAATGTCTTTTTATTTTTTCGCATACAACAAGGGTAAAATTTATTTTATTAAAGCGCGCATTCAAAGAATCTGTATATAAATATATATATATAATGTATATATATATATACCCATATATATATATGCATATGTATACTGATTAGGAATACAGAACACATAAATAACAAAGGATAAAGGAGGCCACTTATTTCAGTAATCAGCTCTTATAAAATCATACATGTTTAAACATTTTGGGTTTTCAATTGATAATGCTAGCTGTAACAAATCTAACTCGTTTTTTACTTCTGTTTCTTGTTTTGGCTAGTTGGTGAGTGTGTATGCGTTTGTGTTTGTGTGTATACCTATTTACATGTTAAGGTAATTCTCGCAGTATTGCAAAGTGATGTTTGAGATCTGGTCATTATTGCTTTGATGGCTTGAGAATTAACCATTTGTGCGAATTTTTCACTGTTACATATACAAGTGCTATTGTTCCCAGTGTAGTTGATCGTATCACCTTGTTGCGCAAAGTTATCATTTCCACATGGTAACAGGGCCAGTGTGGATTGCAGTGTTAAACGCTCACATTGTTTGGAGACTTCTGTCATCGTATGCGTCCCTGTTATTTCCACTTCAGTTTGTTGCCAATCCGATTGTATGTTTGTTGATTCTAGTCGAGGGCCTATTTGTCATTGACTGAGTACTTGTAGATTGTTGTTGAATTTTGTTATTCGTGGCCAGTTGATAAGAATATCATGTTGATGAAACTTTTGAATATTAAGGTCAGGTGCTTGTTGTTTCATGTAAAGGGCTTCATAAATAAATAACACTTTTTCTGATTTTGCTTTGTGTAGAATTGTGAAATTGGTCGAATTGACAGGGTGCCCCGTTGCCAATATATGATCGGAAATAGCTGATTTTCCTGACGGTGCCAAGCCTTTGTTAATCAATTTCTGTGGCAAATGTTGCTGGATTCTGCTTATCAATTGCTTCTTCGTACGTCCGATATATGTGCTACCGCACATACATGAGAATTTGTAGACTATGAATGATTTGGAGAGAATTGGCAATTGATCTTTGGCATCCAACCTCATGATTCTCTGAGTACTAAATTTCATATTAACTTTAACACTGGGAAAGTTGTCCTTAGTTATTCTATTCAGCCGCCGTTCAATTATTGAGGCTGGTACGTCGCCTCTAAATAGTAAGTTTAGGAAAACCTGCTTGACGGTATCCTCTCTAGTACGAATCTGCCATGGTCTGATGTTGACATCAATGAAACGCTCTGGGTAGTTGTTCATTAGCAAAATTTTCCTGAGGTAGCCCAGTTCTTCCTTAATCTTGTGTTCAGAGCAGATCTTCCTGATTCTGTTTGCTAGGTTGTTTACTAAGTTTCTTTTGTGGGATTTTGGTACACTACTGTTGTAATGAATGTATTGTCCGGTGAAAGTGGATTTTCTATGTATGGCCAGTGTCAAATCTCCGTTTGCTTCTCGAGTGAGTTTGATGTCAAGGAAGGGAAAACTGTCGTCTTTCTCTACCTCGAGAGTGAATTTGATGTCTGGATCGACTCCATTTGCTTGTTTGAGAATTTTGGAAGGGTCTGCTGCTTCTCATATGAACAATCAAGATATCATCTACATACCTTTTGTAGAGTGCGCACTGGTCAATTATACATTTTAGGCTCGTTTTTCCCAGGTGATACATGTATACATCTGCCAGGAGGGGTGCGATGCAACTTCCCATAGCTACACCATTGATTTGGCGGTAGTATATCCCTTCGAATGTAAATTGCACGTTTCTGGTACATGCTAAAATGAGGTCTTTGATGTCATTGGTGTCTATAGGGAAGTCAAAAAACTCAATTTTGGTGAGGTCACACAAGATCTCCGTTGTCTTATCCAGTGGTATGTTTGTAAATAAGGATGAGACGTCAAGCGAGACCATTTTATTCTGTAGGATGTTATTTCCCTTCAATTCATTTGCTAGTTCGAACGAGTCCTTGATAGTGTTTGCGTTTATGTAGCTCCGTATTGGTTCAAGTAGTTTGCAGAGAAACTTGGCTGGTTTATGTTGTGGAGCGTTGATCATTGACATAATGGGGCGCAGCGTGGGAGTCCCTGAGGCTGTCACGGCTTTAAGAGTTTTTGGTATGCCGTACAATCCTGCGGTGTTTGTTCCGACGGGTTTTGCTTTTTGGATGTCTTCTATGAGTTTTGGTCTAATCTCGGAGTCAGCCATCGATGTTAGAACGTGTTTTACTATCTTTTTCAAAATTGCATTAATTCTTAATTCGATGTTCGTTGAATCATCTTTCTGTTTGATGTCATGCTTAAATTTATATTGATCAATTATTATATCGTTCATGTACTTCCTATAAGTTCCGGCTTTAATTATAACAATTCCTGATTCTTTGTCGGGTTTGGCAAATGGTATGGATTCCTTCTTGTACTGTTCTAGTGCGCTTTCTATCTCAGCTTTCAGTCCGTGTACATTGACAGCAGGTGGGTCGGCGTCCTTCGTTAAGTCATTGTAGAAATTTTCCGTTCCAGCCTGAATATCAATAATGTCACCTTCACTCAGGTTTTTCTTGACTACGCAGAATTTTCCTCCTAAGGAGAGTAATACTTTCTGGTGTTTTGACAAGATCACTTTTGAATAATTGTGAATAAAAGCGTCTGGGTTCGTAGGAAATTTTGATTGCGTAGGAAATTTGTCCAGGTCTCTCGTGAGGTCCTTGGTTTCTTTGTCCGCTGTTATTTTCATCAGCGTTTCTATCTTTTTTGTGAAAGCGGTGTATTCGCCGTCGTTCAGTCTTACAATTTGACAACCCAGTGACTGAATGATGCTCTTAGCATCTTGCAGTTTTGATTGGTTGTCGTCCTCGGTTTTTGGTTATTTCTTCTGCACTGCTTGAGGTATCGCTTTGGCACAACATCTGATTCTAAACAGGATTTGAAGAACTTAATTCCTTCTAGAAATTTGGCACGCGTACAGTTGGCTGCAATATAAGTGTTTAGTTCCTTACGGGTAAAAGGCTGACCCCGTTCTTTGATAATATTTATAATATCCATGCCTTGTTAATTATAATTAGGAATACAGAACACATAAACAACAAAATGGATAAAGGCCATTTATTTCGTGAAAACTAATCATTCTTATACAATCATACATATTTAAACATTTTGGGTTTTCAATTGATTATGCTAGCTGTAACAAATCTAACTCGTTTTTACTTCTGTTTCTTGTTTTGGCTAGATGGTGAGTGTGTATGCGTTTGTGTTTGTGTGTATGCGTGTTTGCATGTAAAGGTCATTCTCGCAGTATTGCAAAGTGATGTCTGAGATCTGGTCATTATTGTTTTGATAGCTTGAGAATTAATCATTTGTGCGCATTGTTTACAGTTACATATACAAGTGCTATTTTTTCTAGTAGGGTTGATCGTTTCACCTTGTTTCGCAATGTTGTAGTTTTCACATGGTAACAGCGCCAGTGTGGATTGCAGTGTTAAGCGCTCACATTGTTTGGAGACTTCTGTCATCGTATGCGCCTCTGTTATTTCCATTTCAGTTTGTTGCCAATCCAATTGTATGTTTGTTGATTCTAGTCGAGGGCCTGTTTGTTCTTGAATGGATACTAGTAAATTGTTCTTGAATTTCGTTATTTGTGGCCAGTCGATAAGAATATCATGTTGATGAAACTTTTGAATATTAAGGTCAGGTACTTGTTGTTTTAGACAAATCCATACGACTTGCCACACCCGACAAAGGATCAGGAATTGTTATACTTGAAACCGACGCTTATAGGCAGTCCATGAACGATATAATAAATGATCAATCTAAATTTAAGCATGATATCAAACAAAAAGATGATTCAACGAACATCGAATCCAGAATAAATGCAATTTTGAAAAAGATGGAAAAACACGTTCTAACATCGATGGCTGACTACGAGATTAGACCAAAACTCACAGAAGACATCCAAAAAGCAAAAGCCGTCGTAACAAACACCGCAAGATTGTACGGCAAACCGAAAACTCTTAAAGCTGTGACAGCCTCAGGAGCTCCCACGCTGCGCCCCATTATGTCAATGATCAACGCTCCACAACATAAACCAGCCAAGTTTCTCTGCAAACTACTTGAACCAATACGGAGCTACTTAAATGCAAACACTATCAAGGACTCGTTCGAACTAGCAAATGAATTGAAGGGACATAACAACCTACAGAATAAAATGGTCTCGCTAGACGTCTCATCCTTATTTACAAACATACCACCGGATAAGACAACGGAGATCTTGTGTGACCTCCCCAAAATTGAGTTTTTTGACTTCTCTAAAGACACCAATGACATCAAAGACCTCATTTTAGCATGTTCCAGAAACGTGCAATTTACATTCGAAGGGATATACTACCGCCAAATCAATGGTGTATCTATGGGAAGTTGCATCGCACCCCTCCTGGCAGATGTATAAATGTATCACCTGGGAAAAACGAGCCTAAAATGTATAATTGACCAGTGCGCACTCTACAAAAGGTATGTAGATGATATCTTGATTGTTCATCTGAGAAGCAGCAGACCCATCCAAAATTCTCAAACAAGCAAATGGAGTCGATCCAGACATCAAATTCACTCTCGAGGTAGAGAAAGGCGACAGTTTTCCCTTCCTTGACATCAAACACACTCGAGAAGCAAACGGAGATTTGACTCTGGCCATACATAGTAAATCCACTTTTACCGAACAATACATTCAGTACAACAGTAGTGTGCCTAAATCCCAAAAAAGAAACTTTGTTAACAACCTAGCAAACAGAATCAGGAAGATCTGCTTCATTGATGTCAAGTGGATAAGGGCCATTTATTTCGTGAATACTAATCATCTCTTATACAATCATACATATTTGTACATTTTGGGTTTTCAATTGATTATGCCAGTTGTAACAAATCTGATTTGTTTTTACTTCTGTTTTTTGTTTTGGCTAGTTGGTGAATGTGAATGCGTTTGTGTTGTGTGTATGCGTGTAGGCATGTAAATGTCATTCTCGCAGTATTCCAAAGTGATGTCTGAGATCTGGTCATTATTGTTTTGATAGCTTGAGAATTAACCATTTGTGCGCATTGTTTATTTGTACATATAAAAGTGCTATTTTTCCCAGTATGGTTGATCGTTTCACCTTGTTTCGCAAAGTTGTCGCTTTCACATGGAAACAGCGCCAGTGTGGGTTGCAGTGTTAAACGCTCACATTGTTTGTATGCGCCTCTGTTATTTCCACTTCAGTTTGTTGCCAATCCGATTGTATGTTTGTTGATTCTAGTCGAGGGCCTGTTTGTTCTTAATTGGATACAAGTAGATTGTTTCTGAATTTTGTTATTCTTGGCCAGTCGATAGGAATATCATGTTGATTAAACTTTTGAATAAAAAGGTCAGGTGCTTGTTGTTTTATGTAAATACTGCGAAAATGACCTTTAAATGCAAACACGCATACACACAAACACAAACACATACACACTCACCAACTAGCCAAAATAAGAAACAGCTGTAAAAACGAGTCAGATTTGTTACCACTAGCATAATCAATTGAAAACCCAAAATGTATAAATATGTATGATTGCATAAGGGATGATTAGTATTCACGAAATAAATGGCCTTTATCCACTTCGTTATTTGTGTTTTTCTAATAATAAGAATATATATATATATATATATATATATATATATATATATATATAGTATATATATATATATATATATATATATATATATATATAATGTGATTATTATGGATTGAAGTATGAATTGGTAATTTCACTTTAAATGTTCACAAATCGCCACCGCACGGAACGTTTTCTAATTGAAGAAGAACAAATGTTCTTCCCATTCTTGAGATAACCTTTAATATACCAAGCTATTGGAAGTTAATAAATCAAGGTTAAAGGAGCACAAACACAGAAATCATTACTTAAATGAATATTTAATTTGGTCAAATAAAATTTTCATTTTTGCATACCTAATTAGATTCTTAAATCCTGATTATGTATAAACATACGGATTTCATTTTGTATAGATATTTTTAGAAATTGAATTATAAACTTGCAAAATCAGCACAGAAATGGTCTAACATTTGTATCGCGCTACATGACGCCACGGAGTATCTGAAAATTGCCAAATGGAACTGGGTGGAACAGAACTGGGCTGGACAATTTATAGCAGACCAGTACGTGAAATATTTCAAAATAATATTTAAGATATCCGTTTTAGAATGGCCATTGTTAATGTTTTGTGCTTTGCGATGCCGTGTTTGCTATTTAGTTAATAAATTAACATTTAACCCATTAAGTGGGTGCTCTTGGTCTGAAATTAATGGATAAATAAGGAAAGCGCAGAAATATGTATGCAACACAAAAAAACGTAATTCAGTGTTATTTTTATTTCAATAAAATGTTAATAAACATAGCAAATAATTCGTATTTAGCAACTTCGAAAAATTTGACGCGTTTTTAATTTTAAACCTTCTGTAGAAATTGATAATTTACTTATTTTATTTCTTCGTGATTCTTTATGATATAAATTTAGTACAATATACGCTGCGAAAATATTATGTATTGTAGTGTAAAAATTAAATTGGAATAGGTTAGAGATTTCTCTAATATTTTCTTCCACACAATCATAATGATTTTGTTAGAAATCTATTCAATTGCCTTATTTTTACTTGCTAGATAATTATGCATTACCAGGTATTAATACCTTTTAGCGGAGGATTTGCGCTTCACCCAATAAGCATTTTCCTCGTTCTGTCTTTTTTAAAATTCTACTTGAATAAACTACTTTGAAGAGATTTTATCTGCAATCATATAGAAGAAACTTAATTGTATTAGAAATTTTGCTCAAACGTTTACGTTAATCTTATTTAAATTTAAAATAAATGTTTGGTTAATTTCAGAGCAATGACTATGTGGTTGAGCGAACATGTTGACTACAACTTCACATCGAACTCCTGCAAGTCTGGGTGTGATCCTTACAATGAGGTAAGTTTTTATCCCAGCATACGCGTAAATGGCATGTTTTGCTTGAAGGAAACTACTTACTTCTGTATTCAGATAACATTTAACATATAAAACATATTTGTGTGAATATATGTAGAAGTTTATAATATTGTTTAACATGGTTTTAGCAGGTTCATGGACAAAATACTATGCTGTATTGCTAAATCGTTTTCATCGTTTAAATTTTACTTTAATTGAAGTGTTTAGTCAGTATTTTAAATAAATAGACAGTGTATAGGCTGCGAATTATTATTGCTTCCAAGCTGGCGCACAATGAAATTCACAATGTATGCACAAATATCTATCAAATAATAACATAAATTTTCCTATTAAAGGTTTGACAAATATTTGATTGAAATTATGTCCTCATTATTTAAACCTCGCATGAAATATATTCCAACGTGTTAAAATGTAAATATTCTGCCAACTATGTGTTTGAAGCCAATAAAATTATAAATGAAATGAAAGTCTTGTCTTCTCTTTAAATCTGAAACCCAATTAGTCTAATATAGCTTTCATTCAATCAATCGTGTGAATAAAACAATCTCGTAGAGTACATCACACTGGTGGTATTATTTTTCTTAAACACTTCGTTTCAAGGTTGAAAATCTTTTTGACATGCTTGAAATTATAATGCTATAAATAAACTTTCTTGTGATTAACAGATTTAGATAGGTGCAGAGAATTTACTTGAACTTGATAGTTACTTAAACTTTTAACGTTTGAAAATGCTGTGGGCTAAACCATCGAATATTGGCTGTGATTATAAGAAGTGTGCATCTCCACATCCATACGTAAAATTAATCATCTGTAATTACGGGCCAGGATAAGTGCACCATACCTAGACGCAAATACTAAACGAAGTTGATATGCAAAATTTTCTTCTATAAAATAAAATTGGATACATGTTCCGAAATCCTGACTAAAACCATATTTTTTAACATTTAAGTGGAAATTATATCGGACAACAACATTTCGTAGCAGCATAAAGCAACTTGCAAGACGCTTTGTTTAAACTTCTTTAAAAGAGTACAAACATAATTTGCTGTCGTTACTTTATTTTGATATTTGTATTTATCTTCATGGTCCTTTAAATTGGCAAATTGTATTAGAGGTATAATACAATGAAACAAAAACAAGAAATTTAAAAAAAACATACTGAGCTGTGTAATTAATTCTTTCATTTAATTTAACGTTTCATAAAGAAAAAATATTCACATAAGTCAAGTATATATTATAATGCTAAAATACAACAAGCAGTTATATACTTCCCGCGGAAATATCTTGTAATATTTTGCGGATTTAAGATGGTAATTGCGAGGTAAATAAGCACTCTTATTAGTAACCTCTACTACTATAACATTACTGAGTCGCGCGAGCAGCCTAGTTCGGCGACTTTGTGGTCAGTAAATTAAATCGATGTTAGGCCATCAAAATGATTATTAAATTAAGAAGATGCAGCATTAATACCAAGGAGTTTTAAATCATTCACTCACTAACATGTTCTTTTTTTATTTAATCTTAAAAGAAAAGAATGCGTAATGCCGTATTAAATCTTTAAATTGCTGCTGCAACGTTGTGCATAAAGCGGTTTCATTTGTTTGAA
>JAQBSW010010157.1:0-25570 GCA_029291075.1 Eudiplozoon nipponicum
ACCTCGCCTGGATATTGAGTACTGTACTGTTTTTTTTGTATAAATTTAATTGACATTCTTTTTAATTTATTTGGGATAAAAATAGATTAACATTGGCGTTTACGTCTTCTTTACTCTGGTCGTGGTTTTCTGGGAATTTTGTTGGGTATATATTTTCTCTCTAGAGTCGTGGTCTTTTGGGAATTTTGTTGGGTAAACATGTGCTCTCTAAAGTCGTTGTCTTCTGGGAATTTTGTTGGGTATATGTGTTCTTTCTAATTTCGTGGATTTCTGGTGAATTTTTTTTGGTTTATACTCTGTTCAACCTTCCTACGTACAAAACTGCACCGTACGTACTCGACAGGCTCAATTTCGCAAAATTTTAATTTTTGGAAGCAGTTACTGTGACGTGTTTTGTGAAGGAACTAATTCATCTGTGTTCTTCGCTCATCCAACTGCGGAAGACTCAACTGTGGAAGCTGTTATTGGGTAAGCGTTTCGTTTAAAGTATATTTATACATTTTCATCTTGGTTATAAATTTATGCTTTTTAGATCCCGTAAGATTGTTAGAAAGTCAGTTCCAATTTTAGATATTGATGTTCCTGTTTTTGGATGGAGATAGTGAACTATTCTTTATGCGCGTAGACTCCGCTTTCGTTCCGTTTCCTGATTATGACAGCCATCAAAAACTGTCGAAGGTTGTTGCTAAGCAATCTTCTGAATTTCAGGGACGGATTTATACTAAGCTTGAGGCCATTAGGAAGCTACCTAATCCAATTTTGGGCCTACAAAACGAAGTAGAATCCCTGCTTGGGCCCACAGAATCTGAGCAGATAATAAATAAAGGATTGGCCATAACGCAATCCGAGGTAAATAAATTGAATGCTCTACCCAAATTCATGCAGAAAACCAATTATAACGATAGGCGGCGATCGAGGTCCTCGCAATCATTTAACAGATATGCCCCAAAGAACTGGTGTTATAACCACTAAAAGTTTTTTTATTCATGCCAAGTCTGTCTTTGTTGTTCCGAAGAATTTCCGAATAAGTGCCAATTTCCACAGTTGACGGAAAGGACAACAGACCACAGGCGCAAGGGTGCATCAGGATCGAGAAACGTTTGGCGCATGAAGTAGAAGGCCGTACTTTCTGCGCATCAATGGCATCAACGGCGCCACAGGGAAGAAACCAACTAAAATCCGACATCCCTGTCGACTCTTTTCGTCCACGCCGAATTTTTCACATAGAGAGCCAAACGGACAACGGCGGTCGCAATTACCAGCCTACTTGTTTGAATGACTCGGCCAAACAGTCCAACGGGCTTCTGCACCTTCTTGATTTCAAAACAGGCGAAGAATTCATCGTAGACACAGGTGCAGCAGTCTCATTTCTCAAGGATGATTCAATGGCCGAGATGTCGCTAGGCGTTCTTCTCGCAACAGCTACAGGCGAGCCCATACCAACTTATGGCTGCCGGTACCGCACCCTCAACATAGGTCTACGACGCGAATTTTCTCAGAATTTCATCATTGCCAAGGTCTCACATAATATAATAGTCCTTCATTTCCTTCAGAAATTTCGGCTCATTGTTGATTTTGCCAATCAAAAGATCATCGACCCCTCCACCGAACTTAAGTAAAGTTTTTGGACACTTGTCTCCGAGCGTTTGGAGCTACAGGTCATTCAGCCAACCCCAGTGCATCAATCAGCAGAGATATCAGCAGCTCTTCGAAAATACAAATCGCTTTTCGATCTTAACAAGTCAGAGCTACGAGTCTCCAACACGATGCACCATATCGTCACAGAAGGACAACCTATTGCACTCAAGAAGCGACCACTGGCTCCTGCTAAGCTGAAAGCTGCCAAAGAAGAATTCTCAAGGCTTTTGGAAGAGGGAATCATCAGACCATTGAAAAGTTCATGGGCGTCACCACTGCACTTAGTCTCAAAATCAAACGGATCGTACAGAGCCTGTGGAGACTACCGTAAGCTAAATTCAGTGACAAAATCTGATGCATATCCTATTCCAAATATTAACACTTTACTTGAAAAACTCAACGGCAGCAATTTCTTCTCAGTGATTGACCTCAGACAGGCGTACCATCGAGAAAACTGCATTCATCACTCCATTTGGCCTTTTTGAATATCTTTACATGCCTTTTGGACTTAAGTGTGCTACTCAGACATTTCAAAGATTCATGGACAACATACTTCGCGACGACTCTGCTTATTTTATGTCATATCTCGATGACATTATGGTATTCAGTCCAGACTTAGAATCTCATGCGAAGCATCTACGAAATGTCCTCTCACGCTTATCCAACCACGGACTCAAGATCAACTGTGACAAGATGCACATTGCATCTAAATCCGTGGACTTCTTAGGGCATCGTATCACGCCCCAAGGTATTCAACCTTTGCCATCAAAGGCGAATTCAATCAAGAATATCATGTCACCGAGGACTGTTAGCGAGTTGCAGAAAATCCTGGGTGTACTAACCTAACTTCGCAAGTTCCTTCCGGGCCTTTCAAAACAACTTTATTCATTGTGTAGGCACCTGCGGAATCGAAAAGCGCTTAGCAAGAATTCGATCATTGCTTGGTCGTCTGAAGACGAGGAATTACTTTGACTCGCCATCAACTCATTAGCAAATGCCACAATGCTAACACATCCAGATTTTCAAAAACCATTTCTACTCACGACAGATGCTTCTGAATTCGCTACATCGGATGCACCTTACGCCAGACAAGTGCTTACCATCCCCAAGCTAACGGTATGGTAGAGAGAATTCATAGGGAACTCGAAGCATCCTCGTCCATTAATGGCAACTGGGTCGATTCACTTCCTTTAGTTCTGCTTGCCATGCGTTCCCGTACTCGTGAATCCATTAAAACGTCTGCGTCACAACTCTTGTAGGGCATGGATCTACGCCGGCCTAGTCCGCTCCTACGTCTACTACCGGCACAAGATGACCCACAAGACGAATCTACCCGACTTCGACTTTATTTCGGTAACATGTCTGAACAGCAGCCGAGACATACGCCTCGTCCAGTCTTCGTTCACCCACAGCTCCATAGCTGCAAGAGAGTACTCGTTCGCAACGACAATGCTATTGCACCACTACAACCATATTATCGCGGTCCTTACCCGATTATGCTCAGACAACCCAAATACTTCATTATCATGCAAGGCGATAAACCGACATCAGTGAGAATAGACAGGTTGAAACCGTTTATCGAACCGCCTGATCCTGAGGGCGTTCAACCTTCTACACACGTCTTAGGCTCCGTCTGCCAACAATCTCAATAGCCTGCTTTTTATAACGCGTAATTGATATTTTTTAGCATTAACATTACGTATCAAAATTTTTTTAACCTTACGTTAGTTTTCGCATTTATCTCACGTGGCATAACCAGCTGTTCTTAGCTAGCAATTGTGTAGCATTTCTGAACAGTTCCTTGGTATTATGCTATCTCTGAGGCAATGTTCGTGTACATATTTTTATGCAGTTACCTTAAATTTTAATGTATATATTTTTACATTATAATGTATTTCTCACACATGACATCACACTGCCTATTTTGGTATGACCAGCTACTTGGAGCTAACGCTTTCGTGTAGCAACACTAAGTATTTATCAGCTTCATAACATGGTACAGGCCACTCTCAATGCATATCTCAACTTCATCAATTGCACAAAGACCACTCTACAAATATCATGACCACAACATCTGAGCACACACTCTAGCTCCTTTAGTCGTATACAAACTCACTGACGACGATCCAGCCTGCCTAGGTTTTAACTTAAACCTGGCAACTTCAGAGGTGATTTACGTCGAAATCTTCACGCTGCGGCTCCCAAATCTTACACTGCTCTATTTTGCCTCACGCGGCATGACCGACCACTAGAGCTAACAATTTGTGTAGCATTTTTTGTGGTTACTTGGCATCATATCATTGTTGAAGCAACCAACAAGCTTACTTAAGCCCAGCCTTTATGGTTCATTATTTTTTTGCTTAACTTGGTTCGAACTCTGTCATGCATTTATTATCTAGCCTCACAGAGAGAATTTTTTTCTTTTTTCAGAGAGGACAATGTTTTAGCGACACAAATTAATTGCCGACGTATTGCGTAAATTATATTCAATTTGATTTACGTTGCACCAATGAGAAAAAAGCGATGTGCAGTTTTTGTTTCTGAGTGCAAAGTTGCCTCTCAGGCTTTTATTTTCCGTGATTTCCAAATTATAATAGCAGTGGTTTTTAATACTTTTATTATTGGATATTATACGTTTTCTTATAGAACGGGAATTGGAAAGTCAAAGAAGACAAGTGTTTCAGTTACTTTTGGCATCGTAGGTCGATCGTATACCTCCATAATTTTTGCACATATATTTATCTACTTGCCATTTTGAGAAATTTGTGACGGAAGTTTTTTGGATTGATATTTACGCATATCTCAATAGGTTCCAGGAAAGTGCACATGAATATGTTTAGCTGACCAGTCTGGAATTTCACTCGCGATGAACCATCACAAGAACAACAGACATAAAGAGTGCTTTCTATACTAGAATAGGTACAGATCCTGCGTCTGCCAGTTTCTCCATAGTATATATTCCACACGAATCTATATTTGGAATTGTTGACGTATAATTATTTTCAAATGTTATATTGGGAAGGATCTAAAATTGGTGGTCAGATATTGATTCTGATTCTCGAATTTAAGTTCTTCACTTTTGAGATGAAACACGACGCCAACCTGGTTAACGGCTAGCTATCACGCAGCGATTATAAAATATTTTGTTATATATATATATATATATATATATATATATATATATATATATTATTTTGATTGCTATGAACCATTGCTATAAATTCGAGGATAAAGAGCATTTGATCGAAAGCCCTAGGAAAGTTAACCTAATAAAACGCACCGGTAAGAATGAGAACATTGTGCGATCTTAATTTAGCGATTCTCTTACTAATTTTGTAAGTGAAATTTTGGCATCAATACTGCTGACATTAGATAGTGAATTAAAAGTATCAACAAAAGACGTTGAATGCACCAGTCGAAACAGTATTTATACTGGTTTGAGTCTTATTACATATAACGCGCGCGATTTGAAATGGCTCCAATTTTGTCGCATTCTGATATTGAAAAAATTGTTATGGATCTCCAGAACTCAGTGAAGGTATTGAAAGAAGACAACAACTATTTAAAAAATGAAGTGTCTATATTGAAGAATGAGGCTGTTGTGAATGCGATGAAATTGGAACAGGCAGTTAAAAATAATGAGACTTTAAGCGTGCGTATAGTTGAACTGAATGAAGCGTTAAACATTAAATTAGACAAAATACAAATTGATGTTCAGCCTTGGATTGAATTGGCTGCTATAACAGTGGAAAGTGATACGCCTGTTAAAAATAAATCATCTGGCGAAGAAATATTGAATATATTGGCGAACGAAGTATCAGCGAGAAACAGCAAGCAAGATCAATTAGTATTATTTAATCTTGCTGAAAATGCTGAGGTTAATGATGTCCAGAAACTAAATGCGTTAATAAAAGAAGAGACACATGCGGATATTGCAAAATGCTTTAGGGTGGGTAAACGATCGGATCGTCCAAGGCCAGTTATTGTGAAATTATCAAAACGCCCAACAAATATGCAAATTGAGTCCATCAACAAAAAGAAAGATGAGAGTCTGAGTTTTCGCAGCATTTTTATTGGCCGGGACAAAACGTTTCTCCAACGAAAGTTGGCTAAAGCAAAAAAGTTAATAAGCAACCAGGAACGGAAGCTGATAACCACTGATCAAGCAACCTCTGAGACTGCAACATCAAAAAACGATGTTTCATTAATAAATATTGTGGACAGCGGGGGGAGAGGAAGAATGGCCTCAAAACCTGGGAAACGCATAATAAAGAAGCCAGCAAAGCTGAATCAGTAAAAGTTGATTATTGTTTAGATAAGTCGTGTTCCATATTTACCTTATTTTATGCTAACTTTCGAAGTGTTAGGAACAAAAACCTTTTGCTTTGTAATTTTATAATAAGTAATGATTTTGATTTTATAATTTTATCTGAAACCTGGCTTAATAATGACATAGAAAACCATGAATTTGATATTCCTCACTATTCTTTATTTAGAAAAGACAGATCGCTGGATAAAAGAGGTGGAGGAGTACTCATTTATAGTAAATCTGTATTTAAGGCGAAAATTCTACATACTAGTGATGATAATGCTATCATTGATTTCTTATCTATACAATTTGAGAATCTGATCTTAACAGCGGTTTATAGACCGCCGTATGCTACTTTATTTGATGATCAAACATTTACCAATTCTTTTCAATCTATCTTTGACTGCCATGGCTATAATGTAGTGGTAGGTGACTTTAATAAGTTACAGGACTGTGAAATAACCAATTTTTTTCTAACCATGATCTCAAGCAGATTATAAATGAATCAACTAGAGGTTCGCAATGCTTAGATCATGTATACTTAGAAACTGAAATGGTGAAATCGTACAGTTATGATGTTGTTAATTATTTCAAAGAATTGGATCACAAACAAATTATTCTACAATGGAACATCTTGAGTAGCAAAACACAGAAACTAAATTTTGAAAATGCACACGTGCACTGTTCCAGAATCAACTGGAATCTATTTAGAGAATTAAGCTTACTGATTGATTACGGAAGTTTTTATTTCTTAAACACTGACGAGTTTGTTTCTTCTGCTTCATCGTTATTATCTATTTTATTTGAGGCATCTACGTTTACGGACATTATACCGAAACGAATTAATAGGAAATTGTGTAAACTAAGAATTAAACGAGATAATATAATAAAGTGTAGTCTTATCAATAGTATTAAACAAATGAGGTTAGATCTCATTGATAACGAAATTAATTCATCACTGCTGATAATTCGGCAAAGATCAGAACGAATTATTTTGGCCAAAATGAAGAGTAATCCTAGACTAGGATACAAACTCCTCACAGATTATAGTAAATATAAGGAAAAGTTAAAGCTTATATTACCTGTGGATAAAACTGAGCACGAATTTCTCTGTGAATTGGATGATGTTTTTGGCAATTTGATATGTAATCCACAGAATGAAAGAAATCTTATGGAAATACCTGATCCTTTGGGAGACCAGGAATCAGGACTTGTTATTGACAGTGATGAATTGATAAAATTGATGTTAAAAATCAAATCAAAAAAACAAAAAGATCACCTTGGTATTTCGATTGATAATCTGATTCAATTACCCTTAACATTTAGGAATGTGCTCTGCAACTTTATAAATAGAATTTTGAAGAATGGGAAATTACCAATCGATATATTAACGATAGTAGCAAAGCCATTTACTTAAAGTTGAAGTAAGCCAACGTGCGCCGAGTGATTATAGATTAATCTCTATTATCCCTTCGTTTTTGAAGATAATAGAACGATTGATACTAGATCATTTAGAACGTATGTTACCGGCTGATTTTGACCTATGTCAACATGGCTTTACGAAAGATAGATCGACAACTACTAATATGCTTTTCCATAATGGAAACATGTAATCACATTAGACGAGAATAAATTAGATGCATTAATTGTATTTATAACAGATATCTCAAAAAGCTTTTGACTCTATATCTTTTGATGCTATTTTGAATGCGATTAGTTTGTTGAATATTGATCCGGAATATTTCTAGATTACTTAAATACTATCTATATAATCGACGAATGAGTATTCAAGTGAACGATTTGATATCAAAATCGAAACGAGTAACGAGTGGGAGTTCCACAGGGATCAAGCTTGGGGCCAATTTTATTTAAAATTGTATTTACCAAATTTGGAAACTAAGATCCTTAACGGTCGAGTTTGCAAAATTCGCTGATGATTTAAAATTAATCTTCCCAATTGATCAAAGAATGTCGAATTCTCAAAAAATAATGTGACATTAGATTTGTATGATTTGAGTAAATATTTGATCACACTAGGGCTGAGAATAAACAATAAAAAGAGACAGAAAGCTTTAAAAAATAGGTAACAGAACAAACTTTAATTATGTTTATTTTCATGATGCTGTTATTAATGATGTGTTTGAGATTAAACTTATGCAAGAAATTAAGGATTTAGGCATAATCTATTCAATGTACAGCTTCTGCCGATAGACATATCGAAAGTATAGTAGGCAGTGCCAAGAAAAGATGGGCACTAATAGAATCAGAAATATCTTATCAAATGATATAAAACTTCAAATGTATATAATATGGATTAGACCAGTACTAGAATATGCTTTCGCTACTTGGAATCCATTAAAAAAGGGTTTGTCTAATAATATAGAAGCTGTACAAAGAAAGGTTGTGAAACATTTTAGTCCTATTTCTTGCACTATATACGCCTCTAGATTACAGTTTGTGTCATTGCAATCACTGTGGTTTCGGAGGATGTGTTATTGAATAAAAGTTTTCCATTTGAACCAGTGGACTGGTGCCTATATGACTCCGATAAGAAAGAGTCATGAAGTTGGAACTAGATCTGGACATTTGGCAATATCTCCTCCTTTGGTGGGGAATGTAGCGAGCAAGTTATTCTCTTTCTCGAAAATCTACAAAATTTATAACCAATTGCCGAAGGGCTTAGAGAAATGCCTCCATCTAAGATGTCTTTTAAAACTTTATCTACTGAACTTGAAAAAGTCTGCAATCCTGCTGATATTTGTTATTCTTTTGATTATGATAATACTTTCTCATGGTTGAATAAAAGACAAGGATAATTGTTATCAAAAACAGATTTTCTAGAGATTTTTATTTCCAAGTTTTGTATTGTTATAATTGAAATGTTATGCACTATTTCTTCTAATTAGTTAACATTACATACAATCAATTGCTAGTCATGGTTCTCAATTTTTGCATAATGTTACACTCGAATTATACATTAATTGTTCCTAATTTGATAATGTATATATTATTCTTTTCAGTCGAACTTTCTGATATTGATATATTGTATTGTACAACTAGTGAGATATACCTATCTACATGATATTAATTGCACATTTATTGTGATGTGATAATTTTTTTAATATATTGTACAATTTCCAATTTTATTATTTGATGGAATATGTGTGGTTTGAATCCAAATAAAGATATTCTATTCTATTCTATTCTATTCTATTCTTCATATACACCAGCTAATAACACATATTAGGCTGACGATGCAAAAATTCCGTACAAGTTAATAAGGATTGCCAACACAATTGATGTTTTCTTGGTTTTGTGGGCACTCACATAGAAATTTAATAGTTTCTTGTCCGGCATCAGAAGATTCATCATTGACAAGAAACAATTTAATTCTTTTGAGCTTTAAGCGTAAGATATTTAAAGAATAGAATATGTTGCAACATTTTTATTTTGATTAAAACCATACATGTTCCATTAAATAGCAAAAAATCTCATAAAACGTGCAATTTATAAAATACATCACATAACATGAAGTGACAATTAAGGCCCATATAAATAAAAAATCTCGATTATTTTGTTGAAGGCTTTATAAACACGTAAACATCCAGCAATAATATGACTGCGTATGCTAAATAATGTTTTGGTGCAATAAATATAATATAAAATAAATAAAGTATTTATTATGAATCGCTTTTATACAGCAAATAATGTTATAAATAATAATATATTTTTCATCAAAGCTCTCAGACACAATAATTGGATAGATCAAGATAAAATTCAAATGTGTTAATATGCATAAGTGTGAACCATGACTAATAACTGTGTAATTGTAATGATAGCTAATATGATGATATAATGCAGTTACTCCAATACATCAATACAGATAGTAGATAAAAAAAGTTTAAGAGGACATGTTGCTGATCGAATTTATCCTTTACATTTGTTTAACCTCGAGAAAGTATTTTCATAGTCCAATTTCAAAAGATAAATAGGGTCGTATATTTTTCTTAGTTCAGCATATAAATTTTAGAAGACATCTTAGACGATGGCGTTTGACTAAAACCTTGTGGAAATTAATCATAAATTTTATAAATTTTTGCAAAAGAAAACATTTTTCATCAATAATTCCAATCAAAAGTGGAGAGATGGTCAAATTTCCAGATCTATTTCTTACTCGATGAATCAATAATATTGGGTACAAGTAGGATGACGCCGACTGATTCAAGAGAAATAATTTTACATATTAACACAGTATCCGAAACCTTAAATTTTGCAGTAAAATGAACTGTTAGCTGTTGGCATATGTGGTGTTGGAAAAAAGTCTTATATGTTTCTCAATTTTCATTATATAGCTTTTAACTCGTTTGACATCACGTTTATATCGGGTTTCAAGTAACGGCGGCATATTAAAGTATCGGATTATCCAAATATTGTACATTTGTAATTGTATATCTGTAACGCTGCGAGTAGAACTAATTGCCGTGCGACGTTACTAAAAAGACCAATAAGGAAATTGAGAAAGCAAGTACTGTGGGTTGCCCTTACCAGGACCAGCGAAGCGTTCACCGGCAAATGTTGTTAAAGTTTATGAATGTTAGCAGCGTTTCGGTGTCCGAATGTCCTTCTAGACACTTTCTCTGTCTTCCTGTCCATTGTCTATTAATCCTTTAAGAAGATGCATCTGAATAAGTAGAATTGACCAAGCAGGATATGTTAGATGCTGCTCGAAGGCTTAGACTTGTCTTGTTGACGATCTGCGACAAAACCGAGGGGGCTGGCACACGTACAAATACGATTAGAAGATGATCGATTATGTTTGACTGGATGCGCAGAAACAAGACAATTGATTTGACTGAATTATATCCGCCAAACAAAACAGCGTGGTAAACGCAAGTCCAGTAGACGGCATATACCGGTGAACGCTTTTCTGGCTATGTTGAGGGCTACCCAAAGCACTTGCTTGCCGATTTATTCTTGGTCTTCTCAGTAACGTCCCACTGCACTTACTTCCATGCGGGACGTTTACAAAATGGAGACTGGGCTAGGATCGGAGTGCAGTACTGCTGTTATATTTTGTTATTATAATACAAATATTTAAACTAAATATATATGTTTTTGGAATGGTAATCTTGGCTGTACATTAAAAACGGTTGGTAACACATATAATCACGAGATCATCCTGTTTTTCTTAACGCGTTTATGAATATTTCTGAGTCAAAATCTTCTAAGGTTAAATAGATCAATGAATTTTCTTCCTTACGTATTTTTGTACAATACTCTGCGTTAAATTTTTGTTCAATCAGTGGAAGCAGATTTTGGTTAGCGCTTCGTTGTCATCTTTAAAAATTTACTGAGCATGTATGCTATAAATATTTTTACATATATAATTAAGTAGTATTGTGCATTTTTATTTTGCTTATTTTTGTATATAAATTTAAGCCTTCAAGATCCCTTAAGATTGTAGGAATTTCAGGTCAAATTTTGATGCTGATGTCCTTTATTGGGATAGGGACTGTGAAAATGCTTTTCGCGCGTAGACTCTATTTTTTCCTCGTTCCTAGATTATGAAAGTTATCAAAAACAGTCAAAGGTGTTTGCAAAATATCCTTCAGAGTTGCAATAAAGGATTTATCTCAAGCTTCATGCGATTAGGAAGCTACCTAATCCCAATACGGTCCTCCAAGATGAAATGGAATCTTTGCTGGGTACTACAGAAACAAAACAGATAATAAACAAGAGTGCGCAGTTAGACATGGAAAATCATGGCCTCGTCGGAATGTTAAGGAAACCACGGAAAAGATAGTATAAAACCAATATTTCTTATCATAAAACTAAGGTTGTTTTTATTATCAATATTCCTCAGACATTAAAAATTGTTTGCCAAACAGGTTCCCAACTCTCTCTCTCTCAATAAATAGCTTTTTAGAAAGATACGAATTAGAATTTGGGGATTTAGAACCTAAGTTAAGTATGTCATTGTTTTGTCCTAATCTGCAGGATGATAGGATCGCTTCCTGATTATGATCATTGGCAAATATGATTAAAGTTCTAGAGGGATTAGCCGTGGGAAAATTTGAGCTCAAACAATTAAGCGCACGACCTACATTCTCGTGTCAGACACGTAATAATAAGCGGAGATTTAGATCCCCACAATCTTTCAATAAATACGCCCAAGAGAACTGGTGGTATAATCATCAGAATTTTTTATTCTTGTCAAGTCTGTTTCCGCCGTTCGGAAGAACTCCCAGAGGAAAGTCAATTTCCCAAATGACGGACCAAAAGTCAGAACGTAGACAAAGTGGAATGACAGGATCGGGAAACGCATGTTGCAGAAAGTGGAAGACTATACTTTCTGCGCATCAACGGTGTTGCAACGCTTATATAGCATGGATCTATGCCTGCCAAATCAGCTTCCAAGTTTACTACCGACAAAGGATGGCCCACAAGTCGAAGGTTCTCGCATTCAACTTCACTTCGGTAACATGTCTGCTAAGCAGCTGAGATGTACACCTCTGTCAGTATTTGTTCACCCCCAGCTCTACAGCTGCAAGAAAGTAATCTTTATTAACGGTGCTGCCATTGCACTATTTCAATCCAGGTATCGCGGTCCTTTCCCTGGCGTTGTTTAGACTTCAGAAATATGTCATAATCATGCAAGTTGCGATACCTACATCAGTTAGCATAAACAGATTTAAACCTTTTATCGAAGCGCCTGATCCTAGCAAAATACAACTTTATTCCTGTGTTTCAAGCTCTACATGCCTATAATCTAAACGTAGTATTAGATTGCTTTACATTGAGTGTAAATGCTAATTTTATTTTGACATTAATTTTTCGATATTAAACGTATCAAAACTTAACTTTTTGCGCAATTCTTGAGTCCTATTTTACGTGACGTGATCTAAATGAATTTGCAAGTTTCATTAATTTTCTCACACTAACTTATCTCCGGTAGTATAACCAGCTGTTATTAGCAAACAATTGTTTAGAATTTTTTAAAAGGTTCATCGGTAATATGCCATTTCTGCGGCAATGTTCGAGTCCACTTTTGTTATTATCGATCTATTTTAATGTATTTTTTACATGATACTTTTTCAACGTATGGCTCAAACTTGAGCCCACCCTTGAGCCCACAGTTGCCTATTTTGGTATGGCCACCTATAAAGAGCCGAAGCCTTGTGCACCAACACAAGTAGTCACCAGTTTCATATCATGAATATCGCAACTTCATTAGTTACACAGTACAAATTCATTACGAATATCATAACCACAACATCCAGCCCACAGTAGCTCATTTTTCCGTATCGAACTCTCAATGACAGCGATCTACCCTGCTCAGGTTTACAACTTGAACCTGGCAAATTCGGTGGCAATCTACTTTGCAATTTTCACGCTGCGGATCTCAAAATATATCACAATGCTCTATTTCGCGTCACATGGTGTGACCGGCCACTACATCTAACAATTTGTGTAGCAATTACTAGTGATTCTTTTGGCATCATATCAGTGTTGCTTCAATTAATTATTATGCACCAGCCCAACATTACTATACATGGTTAATTATGGGCAGAATAATAACCAGTTTCTTGATTGGGTTTGAACTCTGCCCTACAATACTAATCAGGCCTCGCAAAGAGGATTTTTTCTTTTATCTTTTCTTTGTCTTAGATCTGAAATTGTGTAAAGGTCAGATTAATTCACCAAAATATTGTTAAAATAACATTTAAATTTGAATACACAGGACCAATATAAACGCGTTAAATTACCGTTGACCAATTGCATGCGACTTTGCATTTATATAAGCACGACAGAATTACTACGCAACCCACTTTCTTCTCTGCTTGCTAAGTGTGATTTCTGTCGCCTTCTCTGTTTGACAGTCTATCTACGCCGACTAATGGACTTACGTTTATCACGCTGTCATTCTGCCACATAGACTTCAGTCACGTCAAACTTCTTTTTGTTGAACGTCCAGTCATACGTAATCGATTATCTATTAATCGGAATTCTACGTGAACCAGACTCGCTGTTGCCGCAGATCTACAATAAGACAAGTCTCTGCCTTCGAACAGCAACTAACTCATCCTGCTTCGAAAATTCTACTTATTAATGTGCATTTTATTAAAATTACCTGCAACCACATTATCACCATAATAGTCTAAAATAGATCGCCCAAAAATTGTTAAAAAGTATATTATCATTTTAATTGACATGCGTGTGGCAATGGCCACCTTTAAGACAAATAATGAACAAAGGGTCTTATCTAGGGCAGACATTATTTCAACAGAAATTCCTCGCAGAAGCGCCCGTATACGAATGAAGCAGGCAGCCCAATGAGAAAAGCAGACATCGAGCTGAAGTGAACATAAATTAATTAATGTGTAAATTTGTTTTATTAAATCGATGCTCGTGGTGCGAGCAAAATTCTATACATAATCGAGTAAAAATAAAGCATTTGTGGTACATTTAATATGTCTTCTGATGGGTTGGAAACGTTGATTCAGGCATTGACTTCTCAAATGAATAATTTAACTGCAGAATTAGGCATAATTAAGCCTCGTCTAGACGATACGCTAATAATATACACGAAAGACATACAAGTACGTGGACCATCCAACATAGGTGGACAAAACAATGGCGACCACGCCGAAGACGAATCAGGAGGAAATATGCCGGCGTTTTCAGCCGAATCGACGAGTTGTTTCAGACCGTCATCAGAGTTTAAGCCGATGTTGGCACCAATAGATGTGGAAAGGCCACAGTTGTGGTTCGAAAAATTTGAAGCATCAGTTGGAGCCCAAGAATTTACATTGGAAGCACCTATTGTGCGTGTAGCTGTCCAGGAATTAGTGGACCGGACAGTAGCAGTCCAATTGGAATTGCCGGTTGACCTCACGTATGAAAAATACAAAAGACGCGTGTTGGATCATTTCCGGGCTAGGCCTCAGGAAGTGTTCTTAGAATTATACAGCCTGAAACCATTAATGGGTGAGATGCCCATGGATACCATGGCACGTATCAAGTGGTGGTTCTCGAAGCTTACCGAGTCTTTACCCGGCTTGCAACCACATGAGGCTATCATGTTCATGCTGCTGGATCCTACCAGATACGGTGAAATATCCAGCGCCCAGGGAGGCCTTCAAGAGAGACTTCAGGCTCTTCAAAGTTCGGCCATAATGACAAACAAAGTGGCAGCTGCATCTCCACAGATGGGTCCAGTTACGACATCTGACAGGAGCGACATACCGTATTGGAATTCTTCGCGGCATAATAAGCAGTTCCGCGACAGAAGGCAACAGCCAGTGGCCTGGAAGCAAAGTCAGTATATAAGGACTCCAGCTCCGACGAATACGGCGTATAAGCGTCAGCAAAACCCATTTACTGCTCCTCGAGAACGGCCAGTGCAGTGGGGTAACAGGGTGCACAATCTCACAAATAAAGGTGGGAGAGAACAGGGCACAAATATTAATCCTTTAGTGGCTCTGACGGGTAGATCAAATGGAGAACAGCAGAACAAACAAAAACGTGGTCCGAACCAGATGGCCTTTGAAGAAAAGGAAGAGTGGGACACGAAGTTGTTAATAAATGAAAATGTCTATCATATGTCTTTTGTTGTTTCAAATACGCAAACGCGCTTATTGGGACTTGATTTCATTAGAAAATGGGTTAAGACGATAGACTGTCAAAATAAACGTGTATGCCTATCGCGGCCTGAGGGAATAAGTTCAATAAAGTCTATATGTACCCCTACGATACAGGAGGAGACCAGTTGTCTGCCTGGGTGGTGGAAGAATCTTCAAACCCAATATAACATTACATTCCAACTGCCTGATTGTAGCGAGCGTCCAGGGCCGACGGTCGACCAGTTTAAGCTATGGCTAGAAATAAATGACGGTTACGAACCACCAAAAGTATATGGTGCTCCTCCAAAGAAATTAGCAGCAGCGACTCGAGCAACCCAAGAAATGATAGAAGCCGATGGTTTATGTTACGAAAAAGGATGGTTCGCTCCGACCAGCGGCTGATTTTAGGCAATTGAACTCAGTAACTAAACCGGACCCGTATCCTATGCCGGCTCTGCGTTATCTGTTCTTACAGCTAGCGGGAGGCAAATGGTTTGCCGTGCTTGATCTTAAACAGGGATTTTGGCAAATAGGCGTGCGGCCCGAAGACCGATGGAAATTAGCGGTACAAGTACCCCAAGGTCATTTCCAATTCACCCGGGTACCATTTGGCCTTAAAAACGCACCGAAAGTGTTCCAAAGAATGATGGACTCGTTCGTGTCTGACTTAACTTGTACAACAGCTTACGTGGACGATGTTATTATATGGGCCACTACTGAACACGAATTACGTGTGAGGCTGCAGAAGATGTCGGCCAAAGCTGTAGAATGGCGATTACATTTTAATCCAGAATAGGTACAGATAGGTCAAGAATTGCGGTTCTTGGGGCACTTAGTCTCAGCGGACGGATGCATGCCGTTAGATTCGAATGTACAACCTATCAGGGATTATCCGGTGCCTACTACTAGAGAACAATTGCGCCGGTATATTGGTATGGTGAATCTCTATAGACCATACCTCGCAGGGATGGCGGTTACGCAACAGCCCTTATCTTAGTAAACTAGTGCCAAGATACCATTTCGTTGGACAGAGGAGGCTCAACAAGCTTTTGTGCTATGTAAGCAGAAATTAATAGATGCAACTATTTTGAATTTCCCGGTAGGTAATATGTCAATTGTTACAGACGCGTCAGATATTGGGATAGGAGCGGTGTTACAAGCTGACGGACGTCCTGCGCAATATATAAGTCGCACACTCACTAAGGCGGAACAGAACTATACAGTCACAGAAAAAGAATTACTTGCCGTACAATGGGCGCTGCGGAAGTTTAGATATTTTGTCATCGGGGGACACGTGGACGTCTTTACTGACCACAAAGCGCTAGTGCATTGGAGATCACTATGTATTGAGAAGAAACGTGTACATCGAGCCATTGAAGAACTAGAAGAGTACGATATATAAATTCATCATAGAGCAGGAATCGAGAATGCGGCGGCCGATGCGCTCAGCAGAATTTCCTCTGTGCGGGTTTCGCCGCTTATAAAAGTCTCTAAAGAACAAGGAAGAGATGCTACATGTCAGGAAATAGTCAATCAATTAAAAAAAGGCACAGTGGTGCCTGCACCATATAAAACGTTGAGTCTACAGAACGGCCTGTTGGTGCGGAAAGAAGGACAAACAGTGCAATGGTTTGTGCCAGAATCTATAATAACAGAATTAATGGCCTTTTGGCATAAAACGTTAGGACATCCCGGCGCTGGGCGGCTCATTGAGACATTGCAGTCACGATTGTATTGGCCTGGCATGTCCAAAGAAATTCGTAGCTATTGTCAACAATGCACTACATGTCAACGTTGTAAACCACAAAAACGAGAAAAAGTCACTCCGATTGCTTTCAATGCCACTGCACGGAACGAGTTTCTGCATATCGATCTGGTAGGTCCACTGCCGGTAGCTCGCGGCGGCGTGTCCTATGTGTTTTCCATGGTCGATAAGTTTACACGATGGGTCGAGTTTGTACCACTGAAGAAGATCACAACAGAAAAGATTATAACGTGCTTAGAAGAGCGATGGCTCAGTCGATTCGGTGCACCACAAGTTTTTGTTACCGATCACGGCGCACAGTTTGAATCGAAAGAATTTAATCAGTGGTGCAAAGACCTTGACAGAAAGCATTCCCGCACAACCACTTATCACCCGCAAACCAATGCGACAGCTGAGCGCGCACATAGGACGATGAAAGAGGTACTGCGATGTTGGTGCCACGAGAGCCCGGGAACGTAGAGAGACAAATTACATTTGGTCGAGCGGGCCATGCGCTTTACAGTCTCAACAGCTACAGGATTCGCTCCAACGACCATGGTCTATGGAGGACACATAAGACTGCCAGGTGAACCTGTAATCCAAGGATCCCATGAGTGCTGCACCATAGCGGATATTCAGGAGCGACTAAAACAGTTAACTGAATATGTTTGCGCCACACAGCGACAAGGCTATGCAAGGCAACCGACACGCACTCGCCTAAAAGTCAGCGACTATGTCATGGTCGCAAAGGTCGAGCCCATGGCACTGCAGGCTGTCAATGATGGGCCGTATCGCGTGGAGAGGGTGGACTCAGAGCACAATACTGTTTTTGTTAGCATGACCGATGGACCACTAGCTGTTGCACTGGATCGTGTAAGCAGAGTGCGAAAGCCGATTCCTGAGGGGGGCGGGAAGATGTGGCAATGGCCACCTTTAAGACAAATAATGAACAAAGGGTCTTATCTAGGGCAGACATTATTTCAACAGAAATTCCTCGCAGAAGCGCCCGTATAAGAATGAAGCAGTCAGCCCAATGAGAAAAGCAGACTTTGAGCTGAAGTGAACATAAATTAATTAATGTTTAAATTTGTTTTATTAAATCGATGCTCGTTGTGCGAGCGAAATTCTATATATAATCGGGTAACAATAAAGCATTTGTGGTACATTTAATATGTCTTCTGATGGGTTGGAAACGTTGATTCAGGCATTGACTTCTCAAATGAATAATTTAACTGCAGAATTAGTCATATCTAAGGCTCGGCTAGACGATACGCTAATAATAAACACGGAAGACATACAAGTACGTGGACCATCCAACATAGGTGGACAAAACAATTCGGAGGTCTGTTGATCGCCTTTACGACCAATGTTTCAATTTAAATAGTTATAAAATCAATGATAGCATTTCTACTAATATATTACACTTTCACATTAAATGAAGTTTTACTATAAATGTAGCTTAGCTAGAGCACACTCTTTTAGTGGTCAAACTATAGAAAAAACAAAGTAAAATGCTCAACAGTGAAGTTTCTTGGATAATTTTTTTAGTATTGGATATCTTGGATTCAAAATACACATGTTCCATCAAATAATAAAATTGGAAAATGGACAATATATCACATAACATAAAATTGTGCAATTAGTCTCATGTAGATAAGTATATCTCACTAGCTGTACTGTACAATATATCAATATCAGAAAGTTCGGCTGTAAAGAATAATAGATACATCATCAAAATAGGAAAAATTAAGGTATAATTCGAGTGTAACATTATGAAAAAAATTGAGAACCATGACTAGCAATTGATTGTATGTATTGTTGACTAACATGATGATATAATGCATAACATTTCAATTTTAATAATACAAAACTTGGAAATAAAAATCTCAAGAAAATCTGTTTTCGATAACAATCTTCCTTGTCTTTTATTCAACCATGAGAAAGTATATTCATAATCAGAATAAACTGTAATCTAGAGGCGTATATAGTGCAGGAGATAGGACTAATTTGTTTCACAACTTTTCTTTGTACAGGTTCTATCTTATTGGACAACCCCTTTTTTAATGGATACCAAGTAGCGACAGCATATTCTAGTATCGGTCTAATCCATATTATATACATTTTAAGTTTTATGTCATTCGATAAGATATTTCGATTTATTAGTGCCCATCTTTTCTTGGCACTGCCTACTATCCTCTCAATATGTCTATCAGCAGAAGCTGTACATTGAATAGTTATGCCTAAATCCTTTATTTCTTGCATAAGTTTAATCTCAAACACATCATTAATCACAGCATCATGAAAATAAACATAATAAAAGTCTGTTCTGTTACCTATTTTTAAAGCTCTTGTCTTTTTATTGTTTATTCTCAGCCCTAGTGTAATCAAATATCTACTCAAATCATACAAATCTAATGTCACATTATTTTTGGAGAATTCGACATTCTTTGGATCAATTGGAAAGATTATTTTTAAATCATCAGCGAATTTGCAAACTCGACCGTTAAGGATCTTAGTTTCCAAATGTGCAAATACGATTTTAAATAAAATTGGCTCAAAACTTGATCCCTGTGGAACTCCACTTGTTACTCGTTTCGATTTTGATATGAAATCGTTTACTTTAATACTCATTCTTGGATTATAGAAATAGTATTTAAGTAATCTAAAAATATTCGGATCAATATTCAACAAACTAATCGCATTCAAAATAGCATCAAAAAATATAGAGTTAAAAGCTTTTGAGATATCTATAAATACAATTAATGCATCTAACTTATTCTCATCTAATGTAATTACATGTTTTCACATAGAAAGCATATTAGTAGTTGTCGATCTATCTTTCGTAAAGCCATGTTGACATAAATCAAAATCAGCCGGCAACATACGTTCTAAATGATCTTGTATCAATCGTTCTATTATCTTCAAAAACGAAGGGATAATAGAGATTAATCTATAATCACTGGCGCACGTTGGCTTACTTACTTTTGGCAACGGTTTAGCTACTATCGTTAGTATATCAATTGGTAATTTCCCATTCTTCAAAATTCTATTTATAAAGTTACAGAGCGCATTCGTAAAAGTTAAGGGTAATTGAAACAGGTTATCAATCGAAATACCAAGGTGATCTTTTTGTTTTTTTTATTTGATTTTTAACATTAATTTTATCAATTCATCACTGTCAATAACAAGTCCTGATTCCTGGTCTCCCAAAGGATCAGGTAGTTCCATTAAATTTCTTTCTTTCTGTGGATTACATATCATATTGCCAAATACATCATCCAATTCACAGAGAAATTCACTCAGTTATATATATATATATATATATATATATATATATATATATATATATATATATATATATATATATATATATATAAGAACAAAACAACGTACTCCATGGAATAACATTTATTAATAAATCTTATTTCTACCAGTATCTTCAGCCATTGTTCTGGATTCGTTAGTATATTCGTTCATCCAATCCCACTGTACATTTGTCGTAACCAATCTCCTCTTCGTTATGTTAGCCTTTGTTTTTCGCAATTTAGACCATTACTTTTGTGCAATTTAGACCACTCCTTTTGCCTAATGTCATTTGGTGTGTCATCGCTTTCATTGTAATTGCGTCCGTAATTGATGTATGTGTCGTATTTTGCGAAGCGTTGACTATTTTTAAAGGCATGTCAGTTATGTCTTTGTTCCAGTCCAATTTAATTTCTTTTTGAATTATTTTCTGCACGTTTAAACAGGGCTTCAGCTTATTAATTGCAATAGCTTCAAAAGCCAGAAGCATTTTCTCTGTTTTTGCCTTGTAGAGAACTGAAAAATTGTTACTACTAACAGCATGACCTGTGAGTAGTACATGCTCGCAAATTGCTGATTTTTGTGCAGTAACAATTTTTCAATTCTCTACAAGGCAAAAACAGAGAAAATGCTTCTGGCTTTTGAAGCTATTGAAATTAATAAGCTGAAGCCCTGCTTAAACGTGCAGAAAATAATTCAAAAAGAAATTAAATTGAACTGGAACAAAGACATAACTGACATTACCTGATCTGCGTTGTGACTAACGCAGCTTTCATTGTTCCAGTAATTTTCTTTCATCAAGATATTTCGGCCTAGCTTACCGTAGGCCTTCATCAGTTGCATTTCACGAAACAAATGAAGCAAGTGTGTTATTTCCTCTAGTCATAATATTTATATACCTCAGGCTGACCTTTCATTAGATATACGCGTGTCACATTTGTGTGTGCATTTTTATAACCGTTGTTTTCATCTAATTAATTTCGACCAGAGTAGCTGAATAATAATTTATCGATTGCACGCAATTACTATTCGTTTTTTTAACACACTCAATGTAAATTACGTAACTGAGATGGGGGAGACCCATAATTCAGAAACACTCGTCATAAAAACATGCCATGAGTGATTAAACCAGAAGTCCGAAAGACTAATGCACATGTTAAATTACAATTCAAACCACTAGGATGTACTCAAGATAGAGAAGTTAATAACAGTTAATGGCGCACGCCACGCATGTCCATGTGTATGTGTATGCATAACTAAATAAACTTGGTTAAATTATTTTATTTTGATACACATGTACATACATCTAAATGAAACTGCATTCAATAGACATTAAGTTGCCCTTTGCACGCGTCAGAAAAATTATTACTTATAACTATTGTATTATTAGAATATTTCCAATGGGTAGGGTGGGGGTGTAAAACAGAAAATTAAGGTTGAAATCACTATTTGTTTTAAAATCAAATGAATAGTTAGAGATGAAATTTTGAAGACTATATTCATAATAATTGTTTATTCATTTGTTGAATAAAAGCCCACTAATTAGTCAATCTTAATCTGATGTTCTTAATCTTTTACTGGAGCTAGCTTCAGTTACCAATTCATGCAATCGCCTTTTTCTTCCACTAGCTAGTGCAGTATTCCAAATCGGACCTAAAGATTTTTCAACAGTTGTTTCATTCATAATATTATCTCTAGATTTAATTTCTATAGATTCCCTAATCAATCTCGTCATCCTATTACGACTACATATTGCTATGCGTTTGCATTCCTTCCAGTCGATAGTATGCCCAGTCTCCACCACATGACGAGCAAGGTCAGATTTAGCAATATGTCCATATTTACACGCAGTTTTATGTTCACCTCTTCTTACTTTGATTGGACGCATGGTTTCACCAACATACTTGAGACTGCAATCATTGCATGGGATCTCATACCATTAGTCTTAAATATATCGCGTAGTCTGTCTGTAGTTGATCCAAAGAATGTCGAATTCTCCAAAAATAATGTGACTTTAGATTTGTATGATTTGAGTAAATATTTGTTTACACTAGGGCTAAGAATAAACAATAAAAAGACGAAAGCTTTAAAAATAGGGAACAGAACAAACTTTCATTATGTTTATTTTCATGAGACTGTTATTAATGATGTGTTTGAGATTAAACTTATGCAAGAAATTAAGGATTTAGGCCTTGTTATTCAGTGTACAGCTTCTGCTGAGAGACATACTGAAAGGATAGTAGGCAGTGCCAAGAAAAGAAGGGCACTAATAAATCGAACTATTTTATCAAATGATATAAAACTTCAAATGTATATAATATGGATTAGACCGGTACTAGAATATACTGTCGCTACCTGGAATCCATTAAAAAAGGGATTGTCTAATAAGATAGAAGCTGTACAAAGAAAAGTTGTGAAACATATTAGTCCTACTTCTTGCACCATATACGCCTCTAGATTACAGTTTGCGTCATTGCAATCTCTGTGGTTTCGGAGGATGTGTTATTGTATAAAAGTTTTCCATCTGAACCAGTGGACTGGTGCCTATATGACTCCGATAAGGAAGAGTCATGAAATTGGAACTAGATCTGGACCTATGGCAATATCTCCTCCTTTTGTGGGGAATGTAGCGAGCAAGTTATTCTCTTTCTCGAAAATCTACAAATTTATAACCAATTGCCGAAGGGGCTTAGAGAAATGCCTCCATCTAAGATGTCTATTAAAACTTTATCTACTAAACTTGAAAAAGTCTGCAATCCTGCTGATATCTTTTATTTTTTTGATTATGATAATAATTTCTCATGGTTGAATAAGAGACAAGGATAATTGTTATCGGAAACAGATTTTATTGAGATTTTATTTCCAAGTTTTGTATTATTATAATTGAAATGTTATGCACTATATCTTCAAATTAGTTAACATTACATACAATCAATTGCTAGTCATGGTTCTCAATTTTTGCATAATGTTACACTCGAATTATTCCTTAATTGTTCCTAATTTGATGATGTATATATTATTCTTTCAGTCGAACTTTCTGATATTGATATATTGTATTGTACAACTAGTGAGATATACCTATCTACATGAGAATAATTGCACAATTATTGTGATGTGATAATTTTTTTAATATATATTGTACAATTTCCAATTTTATTATTTGATGGAATATGTGTGGTTTGAATCCAAATAAAGATATTCTATTCTATTCTATTCTATTCTATTCTATTCTATTCTAATTCTAAATTCCTATGCTTTATATCTGTTAACATGAGACATCTTAATGTCAATGACTTTAAGATCCCGACTTTCATACGAAACGGGTGATTGGACTTGAAATTAAGAAGGATTCCTGAATAAGTATCCTTCCTATAAATATCTCTTCCCAATTTCATAATATTTCTAATTAATTTGACATCTAAAAATGGTAATTCAACCGACGATTCCCTCTCTAAGGTAAATTGTAGTTCGCTCATTCGATTAGCTAAATTTAAGAAATTTACCAATTCATTATCACCATGGTTCCATATCAGTAATATATCATCCAAGAAACGTAGGTACAGTTTTGGTTTCAATGGTAGTCTTATCCAACAGATTATTTTCCAAATAATGCATAAAGATATTGGCTATTGGGACCGATAAAGGTTGTCCCATTGAAACGCCTCTAATTTGTTTATAAAATTCCTTACGAAATTTAAAATAAGTGGAGGACATACAAATACACATCATCTCCATGACGTGCCCTAACGTCATTTTGCTTCTTTCTAATATTAGTGGGTGATCAACTAGGAAACGTCTAAAACAATCCAGAGCCTCAGGTACCGGTATATGTGTGTACATAGATACTACATCTAAGCTTACTAATCTATCCTTTTCATCTAGTACATATTTATCAATAATTTCAACCAAATGATATGAGTTAAGCAAGGTATGTTCTAAGAAATAGGAATATTTTCTTATTCTATGGCACAAAAACTTTGAAATTTTATATGTTGGGGAGTGTTGTACATTCACTATAATTCTTAAAAGATTACCCGGCTTATGCACTTTAACTAAACCATAAACTCTGGGTGCAACCGTATCTCTTTGAATGAGAGTGTTACCATGCGTCGAATCCAATTCTTCATTAGCAATCATTTTATTGATTAATAATTTTACTTGCCCTTGTAACTTATCAGTAGGGTCTTTTGTTATTTTATTGTATACTTCAGCATTACTTAACTGTTCTATCATTTTATTGTTATAATCAGATTGATTCATCAGAACTGTAGCTCCTCCTTTATCCGCCTTAAGACATATAACATTATTTGATACTAAATCTTTTCTGAGATGTTTAATTTCATAATTAGGCTTAACTTTATCCTCTTTGTTGATAGATTTACTAATCTATTAGTCCCGATTAAATTATCACTTTCTTGGGGTCTATAAATTCCCAAGTGAGCTAATTTTTTATCGTGTCTAATTCTTACTTTTTTATTTCTCTATTACGGGCTTTATCACTGAAATCCTCAATGCATTTAAAATCATCTGCGTGCAAAAGAGAAGTTAACATCGATCTTAGTTTAGTTTTTTCTGAATAAGTATAATCTTACGTTTAACTAAATCACGAATCAAAGTTTTTATAATATTTATACAAAGGTCATGCTTAAGAGACATGCCATAAGCATTTAACTTAAATTTAGTTTAAAACGAAAACATTTAGGAATAACATCATGTTTTAAACAAATACTTAAAAAGGAAATATTTGACACTTGCCTCACGATTTGTTGTTTCATTAGCGTATATTTATTATACCATTTAACGGCATTTCTGTTATAGTTCCATGTTAAATGTTTCTTGAAGGAGTTGCCTTGATGCGCACCTGGAATAATTGTAATTACCTGATCTGCGTTTTGACTAACGCAGCTTTCATTGTTCCAGTAATTTTCTTTCATCAAGATATTTCGGCCTAGC